>JACM01027668.1:0-41076 GCA_000787095.1 Periophthalmodon schlosseri
TTCAGTGTTGTCATTTCATATTTGGCTCTCATCTGTGCTTCTCACCTCCTCCCGTTCTCTGATCCACAGCACTTTTCCCATGAGCCTCATCCCATACACACATGCACATACACACACGTATACACACACACACATGCACACTCTCACACACACGTACACTATTCACCTTTTAGACTGGGGCTCATGCTGCAGACAGGACGCTCTCACTGAATGGTCTTTGTAAGCTTCAGTGTAAATGGACTCATCATGAATAGAGGCGAAAAGAGGAAAATGGCAGTGTGAGTGTGTTATGATCATAGGCTGTTTATTGAGAATAATGAATTTTCTCACTGTATTAATTCATATGTTTTTCTAGTAAGCTAATGTTTATACTATTGGGCTATAGTGGCGTTTAAGAGGTTATCACACTATCACTGCTAGTGTAAAATGCTTGATGAGTAAACCCCATTACTCAGAGTGAGATTGACAGGATGACTAGGTGCTTGTGTCAGTGAAGTCAGTTGGTAAATTCATCTAGGTAGTAAAGTAGTTTCAAATTCAACATGGAAAACAGTCCTAAGCATAACACATTCATATACGTATCTTAAGTACTGTACATGTATTCATCATGACTACTACTACTACTACTACATACTACTACTGAAGCATTGACTCATTTATTAGTCATGTTTTGGGATTCATGTTTTAAAAGCCACTGTAGATTAGATGAATGGCTTTGTTCCAGGTTTTGTCGGGTGCAACAAGCTCCCATATCAATTAGAAATGAGAACAGAGTTTAACAAAAATTGTAATCTCAAGTGAAATTTTAATAATTGCACAACCACACCGTATGCAAATTAAAATGCATCGTTTTTGGTTTAGTTTTCTTCTATGCCAAATGCCCTCCTTGTAACTATCCTTATCTTAGTTTGAGAATTTAGGAGGTACTCTGCCTTTAAAAAAAAAATATTGATCTTGATTTTGCTACAAATTATTTATACAAAACTTTAAATACTATACAATCAAAGGGCTGCGATAGCTATGTTTTTTTAATGTTTTATTCAAAGCAGATGGTGGTTGCTTTGGTATGTTAATTTGGTGAACATTATTAATCATTTTTGAACATGCATAACTTGCTGATGTTTACCATGTGTGATATCTCGTTCTGCCGTGTCCTCGTCGTTTTGACAGCGCTTTGAGCAATAGCTTAGCACGTGTATAAGCTTTTCACCGACAGGTTTTTGAGTGCGTTGTTGTGTTTTGGTCATGCGTAGCTGGATGCGCTGCCACGCTGTGGTAAGCTTGAGCAGCAGAGACGCACTGTATTAGTAAATCAGCGTGGAAGGAGATGGATGGCCCTCTGCCTGTGCGCCGACTCTACTGAGACTAGCCAGTGGAACAATGCCTCCAGGAGGAACCTTGTGTGTGTGCATGTATGTGTGTGGACTTTATATTGACCCAAACAGAAATGACCTGGGGTAGGGGTAGTGGTCAAGTGGTCATTCTTACAGTTGAATGGGTCTATTGTGAAAGGGGTTCAATAAAATTGTCCCCCAGAAGGTTCTATTTGTATTCTGGGTAGTTCTGAGATTTAAAGTTTAAAGTTTGGACCACTCATAGAGCACAATCGAATCAAGAAATGCTGTTTTGCTCATATAAACAAAATTACCAAACCCTACAATACTTATACCTTAATATCATATCTTACATTCCAGACAAAGCTCTGACATTTCCTTGGAGACAAGCACGTGGCGGACCCTCAAACTTTTCCACCAGAAAAGTTACACAGTGCGCCTTTATATAAAATTGTGAAATGTCAAATGATGATTGGCTAATCTGGAAAGATTATGTCATGATTGAGTCATTTTCTGTTTAATATAGACACAACTGAAATTGTTCAATCCCATCCCTTGTCATTACCATTTTGCAAATAAATTATATCTTAGTATAATCTGGTTTTAGGGTAAAAAATGTGAAAAATCTCTATTTATAGACCTATAATTTCACAACTATTTTCCTTTAGTATCAAAACTAGTGTGGGTAGTCAAACTTCATATTTCTACTATATACTATCGTAGTAACAATACAGAATTATACTGTTATTATCTTAGAAGAAGTACCCCTCTTGAAAATGTTATTGCTTTGCCTGGAGTGTTCCATGTGTTTTCATCTTCCGTTTATTCAAATACTGGTGTGTTTTACCTGCATTCTTATTCTTAGAGGGGTCACCATGCCGCAGATCTGACCTGTAACTTGGCCTGGACAAATCCAGGATAAGCAATAATATCTCCATGGAGACAACCAGGAGGCGGACCCTCCACCAGAAACGTTGCACCTTTAAGTAATCCAGGACATGTCTGTACATTTACTGTAATCTAGACAACAGTTATATACAAATAGACAATGTGATTGATTGGGTTTGATTGGATTAGCATGACAACATGTCTCTAGTCAATTTAGCAAGCATGAGATTTGGAAGGAATACTATTTCTAGAGAAATAAGAAATAACTTTTTGCTTGATGAACTCCAAAATGTGTAGCATATTTGTTCCCAGGTCTAGATTGGTAAATCCTTTAAAAACATGTTTAGTTTATGCAGTGTTAACAGGCTATGTTTTATTTTTACACACATAGTTAACACTGCACAAAGCAATGTGAGATTGTGTGGAATAAGCCCAAAGTGTGGTGTTGCTTCTAAAAATAAACTACATAGCTGTGGTGAAGGGGAAAACAATAACGTCATACATCAAGTGTTAATTGGCAATATTCAGGTTGTTCTCACTATTAACATAATTGTAAGTCTATTTAGTCACATACTTTGCATTAGCCACATGTGAAAACAGTCTAAATTACACTATGATGGAGGTGTAGTTTTCAGTGTGGCCACTTGATGTCACAAACATTACAAAGACTACACAGAGGAGTGCAGCAGCAATCGTTACAGTCCAGTCAAATATAGAGCTACTAAAAGCATCTGTGGGCGTTTCTCTGTCTAATGCGTGTCAAACTGATCATCGGCTCTGTGTTGAAGCAGGTTTATGGCTCATTGGTCTTTGATGACCTCAAGTATAATGTTGTGAAGAAGTTAGCAAAACAATGCTTCAGAATCAATAAGGTGTGCAGGCTGTCAAACATATTGTTATAGTCACAGGGAGTGCTTTCAATGCAGTATATTTACTCTACTGGTATTAGGCTGTCAAAATCACTACTCACATACTAAGTGATGCTTAAACCAGTATTGAAACTACACACTCATTTGAACAAGACAGCACTGGAAACAATCTAATGAATAGGACAAAATGTTTTAGTTTTAGAAATCCTGTGATCTAGACTTTGTGATGATATTGAAGATACAGTGCGTAACTTTCTGGAGGTGGCACATCACCTGCATGATTCCATGGAAATAGAAAGTTAAATCCATACTTCAGAATATTCACCATGGAGATAGATAGGTTTAATGCCATATGGAACATTACAGCTAAAGGAACAACATGTCTATGCAACCAAGCAGGAACAGGACTCCTTCAGAGTCAGGTTTGTGGAGATGCAAGCCTGCTCACAGTAAGGACACGTATTTTTCTTCATTTTTCAGTGCAATAAACACTGAAAAAAACATGCTTTTATTTTAGCCTAATTTTGTTTAGACTGTATTGTCTCAAAAAATATTATTTTTATCATTCATGCAGCATCGGAATCGTTATCAAGTATTGATCTTGAAATTATACTGCTGAGGCAACACTAACTGGCATCATGTATATCTTTTCTATATTACGCAAAATGCAATTAACTAGTGGAGTTGAGCAACCATGCGTGATGCATTCAGTTTTCAAAAATACACTGTAAAACCTAACACAATACAAACTGTTTGGAGAAAATCAAGTCCTAGATCATTTAAGTTTTGCATCTAAAATAATAAGACCAACTTTCTGCCCTTATTACTGTGTAGTTTGGGACGTACCTGACTGCATTTACACAAATAAACTCACTGTTACAAACCAATTACTTTTGTTTCATTGATTTTCAGATGCAATAAAAAGTGTTATCTCAAGTCTCTGAATAGACTGTAGGTTATAAGTTTAAACAATGTGAAACTCAGAGCAACCTTGAAGGAAGACATTTTGAGAGTTCAGTGTTATGAGCCTATTGTAATAACAAGCTTACCACAGCTGTAAACCTTTTTAATGAACAAGCTGTGCCATTGGATCATAAATTGACAGTAAGATCAATGTAATTATAAGTACAAAGCATAATTCTTCATTTATTTTTCTACGCTCCTCCTGAATGTAACAGTGGGGAATACTAGAGGATATAGGGACAAGTCAGAAGGTGCAAACCTATAATAAATCTACAGCTTTAATATAGTGTTAGTAAGTAATAAACCTTACCAACAGTTTCAAATTAGATTTTAGTCTTCACTGCTGCTAGATAGAATCATCTGCTGAGTGAAAACTGTGTTATTTTACAGTCTTGTTCCTTAAAACTGATGCTTCTCATATAGCAGTAAAAGAATGCAAGAAAAAAAAATACTGGAACAAATGCTGAAAAAGTAGTAAACTAATGGGCTGAAACATAACAATCTGGTTTAATCTGTAATTCTCTGTAATTCAATCTGGTTTAATCTGCAATCTGTAATTGTAATAACAAAAACCATGCAGGCCTTTGAACCAAATAAACAGTAAACAGAAAAAAAGGTTTAAACTTGTTACTTAACAGAAAAAAAGGTTTAAACTTGTTACTTATTGAGTGATGAGAATGTAAAGTTAAGTGGGTATAACAATACTTTGGATATTATTACACCCTAGTAAAAGTAGAAATTACACCCAAAAACTATGTTAGTCAAGGTAATGTAACTCGTTCCTACTGTCTAGGACAGTTGCATAGTGTGTTTGCCACTTGTGTAATATATGCATTTGTTTGTAGGAAAAGAAGAAAGAGTTTAGTACTAACCTTTTTTGGACCATCTGTTGTTTTGTCAGTATTAGTATTTATTAGAAAGTGTTTGAAAGACACCACTTGTAATGTAGGTTAGACTAATACAATAATTTCACAAGCACAATGTTCCATACTATAAAATCAAAGAAACTGCTTTTTTGCTTTTAACAAGAAAAAATATGATCTTTAAGTCTGCATGTTTGAGTAGATAATTTGTATCTAATTCTTCAAATCTGGCGACTGATCTGACTTCTATTGTCCAGGGTTTAAAGAACAGCAGATATGGTCTGTATAGTTTCAGGGAGAAGATGGAACCTCTTGCCAACACTGACAGAAACAGAGTAGGAATGGACACGATTACCACATTGGTGCTTGCAATGCTTACATTTTATAGTAGTTACTAAGGGTGCACTATGTAACTTTCCTGGTGGAGGGTTCACCACCCACTTGTCTCCATTGTCTCCACACTATGGAATTTTACACACTACAGAATTTTACATATACATACTTTACTTATATATATAATTTTAATACAGATGTATCTTGTGATTTTTATTTGTTTATTTATACACTTTTTTATTATTAAAAAATACATAGAAAAACATGCATTCTTACTCTTTGTCGCGTCTCCACAGATCTAACCAGTAACCTGGCCTGGTGGCATTACCTCTTTGACTCCATAGAGACAGACGTATTGTATAACATTCCAGGCCAAGCAATAACATCTCAAAGGAGATGAGACATAGTTCAGCTTTAACTTCCAGTCCCAAGTGTATGTGGACTTTTGCTTTCACTTTTGCACTTTTTATTTAACTAGCACGGATTATGTAACGTCCACTGCAGACTGTAGAGGCTATTGGAGTTATCCTAGGACAACTCTGTGTGCTTGTCCTCTCTGCACCTGGCTCTCCCTCTTTGCTTTTAGTAGGCCACCACTGTTAATGATGGCCCTAAAGGTTGACGCACTCCGAACGGGCCCAGCCACAGTCTAAGCACCCCTTTCACCCTTTTACGACGCGCCCTCTGAGTTATGGGTGACACAGCAAGCCGTGTCAGGTGCTTGGGTGTCACGTGAGGGGCTGTAACTTGATCAAGGCAGTCCCAGGCTGTGACCACTAGCTGTAAATAAGTCCCTCTATGGCTGCTAACACTATAATGGTGGCATTAACGAGAATTACACAGCCACTGGTTTTAAAGGGCCTGAGCGCGTGCATCATAACAGCTCTCAATATTACACTCCTCCGTGGCTGCGAGCGCTTTATCCACGCTGTCTTCTCCCTTCTCCCTTTATGTGGAGCCTATTTTCCACTTGGCTTCAAATCGCTCCCCATTTTTCCACGTTGTATTTTTGTTCTTTTAGCTCATCCACTCTTGCTGATAGTCATCCAAAGTGCTCAATTCGGACACTACAAAGATGTGTTTTTTTCACACCCTATTCTGTTGTTTTTCAGATGTTTGGTGTCATATGTAAACACTTTTTGCATCATACGTTTTAACAACAGTGTGGAAACGATCGTCACCAGAGATCAAGTTTTCAGTAATGAAGCTTGAAGACCTAGTTACATTTTTCTTCATGCTTTAGTCATGCTTTATTAACGGGACTGTATGTAACTTGACCTATCTGTGTACCCAGATACATCATGTTCAAATCATATATAGCTTTTCTTAGTTAACATTTGGAACACTGGACATAATGGCCCATTTATTTATCTTATAATTTTGTGTTTTAGTCCTCAAGACCATTATCCAATCAGAAAGCAGAACAAGCCTCACATGAGTCTCATTTGGGTTACCAGTTTCAATGCTGAAATCCAGTTATTTTAAACCTAAAAGGATTTTCTCTGATATGAATCGTCACTACCTAAACCCCAGCCCCTGCAGCCAAACATCAGTCAGTGCTAGTGCAGCCTCTGCAGTTCAGTGAGTGAATTCTGGAGGTTCTGAGCTTTCAAATAAGGAATGGCCTGTCCGTATACTGAGAAATAACATATATGTGTACTCTGTTTGCAGGTTTAGGTGTGACTGTAGTACTTTTTTTTTTTTTTTTACTGTAAGGCTACATACTGTTCCTTTAAGGCTAATTATGGTGTAGTATGAAGTGTAACCAGGTTTTCTTGTGAACATCTGTATACTGAGGTTTGTCCTTTTATCCTCTCCCCTACACCCTCAGAGGAGCAAGAAAAGTAAATTAAGTTATTCTCCGCTGCCTCCTGTCTAGACGGCGGGTCAGTTGATCTATGAGATTTGAGTGTCAACTGTGAGACGTGGGGTTTAAGTCTAGATTAAGGATTGAAGCTACAGAGTTGTAAAAGACGATTTATCCTGTTGGAACACTGTAGACAATTGCTACTTATTCTTGTAATTGAGTGGCAATCTCAGTAGACATGTCGCTTCAAAATCCCTTTTATTGAGTTCACACCAGGAGTCAAATAGTGTCAGAGCCTCATTTGGAAAGATAATGCCTAGTCTCTTGAACTAATATTTTGATGAGTAGCAAATTATTTCAGTAACCTTGGATTAAGAAGGTATTGTCATTGGTACAGAGCTGAAAATTACAGCATAATGTGATAACCCATAATAATCCATAATCCATAATGTGGATGTGATTCATAGAGAGTTAGAAGATGTGTGAAAATCTGTGAAAGTTACATGTACTTACTTTATTATGATTCAGCGTTCAAGTTCTAGTAATACTGCAATATCTTGTACCACTAAAACGTATTAGCCATTACTTGTACAGATGACCAGAGTCACTACCAACATGCACATTACTTTTTAGTTCGTTGACAATGTTTTTCCTACCAATAAGTTTGTTTTTTTCTTTTGTAAAATATATAGCACAGTAGGTACAAGTATTTTTTTTCTTTTTAAGTGCATATAACAGGCTCAACTACCCATTTCACTAAACCGTAGCTAACGTTTAAGATTTTGAGATTAGTTTTTCACACAGTTTATAATGTTACTCCTTGGTTGGACTTGGACAGCAGATGTGACATGTGCAGAGGTAATTCCAGAAACAATTCTTGTAAACAAAGGCTAAACCTTGCCTAATTTACTCCATAGTAATGACCCGAAGAATAAAATACCTTTATTTTTAGTAAATGAATATTCAAACTCTTAACTCTAAAATGTGTCCCTTGAGTGTAATTACGCCTATAGTTTGGATGGAATTTTGTGTCTTGAGATATGATCTCAACTTCCTGTAATGTTCAACCTATTTATTTCAGCTTTGTTTTCAAACTGCTACTTGACTAATGTAAAACCATGATAAACCACAGGTACCATACCACCGAACAAATAATACTTAAAAAATACATTCATAAAACAACAATTCCGATCAAAATTATATTTCTTGCCCTCTCTGAAAGGGGACACTGCAATTTCATAGAACACATGATTAAACATGAGTAAAAAGAAAATACAGTAAGGCTGTTTTGCATTTGTGGTCCCCTGGTTGAATATTCTTCAAAGAAAATGACTAATACTGCCTTGGTTTTACAACACAATCTCCCAGGCTTCATGTCTCCAATATCTCCGTTAATTCTTGCATGCCTGACTCAAGCAGGATTTAAGATCTCATGTCGAGGGATCATAATAATCTGATTAAAATGAAAAAGGTAACTGTTATACAATTAGACTGCGGTGAAAACCACATTCATCACATTAAAGATAAAACTGTGCAGAGATAAACGTCAATATGAGCAGAAGCACATTGCCGCTGTCCGTGGTGCTAATGTGAACGTGTCTTGCAAAGGATTAAAGTTGCACTTTGTAACTTTTCTGGTGGGGTGCTTGCCTCCATGGGGATGTTGTTGCTTTGCCTGAAATGCTCCATGGTATGGCATTAAACTTATAGCACAAACATTTATTCAATTACAGGTTTTATTACTCAGAAATACCTTCAGAAATATGCAACCTTACTTGGAGAGGAGTTGCCTTTCCACAGATCTGACTGGTAACTTGGTCTGGTGGCTCACCTGCTTGTTTCTCTGGAGATCAATATGGTGGATGCCATACTGTGGAACATTCCAGACAAAGTAATAACATCTCCATGGAGACAAGCAAGTGACGAACCCTCCACCAGAAAGTTACTTGGCTCTTTTCTGATCTCTGTTATAATGTTGTTTTCTCATTGAAAACATGAGCTAACATAATATGGGACCTTTAAAAATTAATGTTACTCATCTCAGTTTCATTAGACACTATCCTAAAAGGAGGTTGGAGATACTGTGGAGAATAGGAGGGGGGTTAGGGTCAGGTCGACAGCAGAAACAGACACAGCCTGAATTCAGTTTAGTGGCGCTGTCCATGGTGCTGATATGGCTATTTGAAGGGAAAAGTAGATTGGAAATGAATGTGGGAGATATATGTAAAACTAAATGATTATATTGCAAATGTTATTTTGCAAAAAAATTAAAAAGGATTATTGATAAGGGAGGACAATATTGAAAACAATAAATATCTCATTTTGTCTGCATTATCTCAATAATAATGTTCAGACGATATTTAATTATGCATCAGGAATGTGCTAAAATGTGCCTGTAAATAGGTTCAAGTATCCACAAAATGTGAATGGACCATAAAATTAACCACAAAAGCTATCTATCTAGTTGTCTATAAAGTTATAGCTATAAAGTTATAGTCTTGTTTGGAACATTTCAATAAAATGTCCTAATATTCTCAGCTCTTTTTGGTGTCATTTTTAATAGTTTTATTTATAGACAATGTGTAATATTCTAATTCTGCATATCTCCAGAACGACAATTGTCATGAGCCGATTGTAAAATATGTGATCATTTTATTGTGTTTTTGTTTCTCTGGTAGCCTCCATTGTAGCTCAGAAGTGGTGGTGCCAGATGGAGCCGTGCATGGAGGGTGAGGAGTGTAAAGTCCTGCCCGATCTGACTGGCTGGTCCTGCAGCACTGGCAACAAGGTCAAGACCACCAAGGTGAGACCAATCGACCAATGCTGTTCACCAACTGCACCTCAGGGATCAAATGACCTTTAGATAGGAGGTGAAACATCTCATCTTTAGTCCTTTCCAAAGTAATGTAACTAGATGACAAATAAACTCAGCTGTTATAAGAGAGCTATAAAGTATTTACAGTTCAAGTGAAGATTTGAGATTGAACACTTTTTACACATTAGTAATGTAATTTTTAGAATGACTGCAGTTAACTTGATACAGTATATTCCTTAGTACAAGGTAAGCTGATAAAAGATGTATTGCAGGTATGTTTTAGCAATCAAACACTTATAATGATTGCCCTCACTTATAATTGAATACATTTAAAGAATTTGTTTAAGCAAAGCAATATAATTTCCATAGAAACAAGTGGCAGAGCCTATACCAGATATGCTACATAGTTCACCTTTAATTTCACTACTGAACACAAATGAAGACATAGTATAAAGTCGTGTTTATTCACCTTGTTGAATAAAGCACGTATCCTTCTGCCACAATATGGGCAGAAGTGCTTCATATGGTCACTACTCTAAATGAATTCCTCCTGAGTCTGCTTTGTTCACACCTCTGAATGTGAGCAGTAAACAAACATTCAACTCGACAACTCTTATATTTGTCGTTCACACTTTAAATAGCTGCATTTAAAAGTGCAGAGCAGGCAAACAACATCTGATGTAGCGGACAAGGACTCATTGACTCATCAATATGTCTGGAGAAATTCAGTCACCAAAGTCCTTTCTGTGATGTATTAACTGAAATGAGCTGAATGAGAAGTAGCCACTCAAGGGACCAGCAGACACATAGACGGTGCTTGTCGCTTTGTTGTTTTGTGAGCAGGTCATATAGCTTTGGTGTTCAGTGTATACTCTTATTTAGTCTTCGATAAGATTTATTTGACTTCAGTTTAGATATAAATTACTATACCATATTATATTTATTTTTAAGTATTTTTTTATACTATTTGTGTAATTGTATTATAATTACTTTCTTCTTATTCGTTTTCACCTTGTTTTAATAGGGAATGGGATGGATCTATGGGTAAAAATCCTTCACATAGTAGTACTAGTTTAGTTGGCCAATGCTAATGTCCTCAGTGTGGATTAGGTCATGGTTTAGCCTAGTTTAGTTTATCAGCACTAGTTTAGACTGGTAATACACACAGTATAAACTGACATTTATATATCTACCATATTTGGGAAACCGGTCTTGTTTCTGATTGGTCACATTCATCAATCATCTGCCTCTCGAAATGACTTTTCCTTAATGTCACAAGTCAGGCTAACTTCCTGGGAAAAGTTAATCTGGCTAGCGTATTCAATCACAAATGGAAAAACACTGACATGATTTGTAAAGCCAGAAGGTCATTTTAATTGAGAATATAAAACATCTAACTCACTTACAACTGTTTAATGAAAGTCACATATAAACACTTCCTTGATACGTGTAAATGATACGTTCATTTGCACTACATTCATTTTTACTCAGGCACTTGTGAGCGGCGAGTATCGTGGGACTGTGCAGGTGCCATTGACGTACAGGTGATATATAAAGGAAGAACAGTTGTGAAGGAAGAGTAATTCCTCCAGAGATGGCATAACAGCACAACATCTGTCGCGTTCATTAGGACACATTATGGCGGGGGCCTTCCTCGGAGTTCTACAATTAACAGTCATAATTAAATTGGCGAGTGGGATCGGCTGAGGAGGAGCCCGGGCGCTGTTTGGCTTTGCAGTGGAATTAATGGGACTCCTTGGAACAATTACCCCTCTTGTTCTCCTTGTTTTTTCCCCATCGGTTTGTCAACTCGAGGTGCAGCGATGGCGTGCGTCAGTGGACATTAATTGTGCATTGCCGGATTCTTTGGGATCAGGGTGTAGTTACTCAGAGACTCGATGGTGGCAGATGTCACGGAGGATAGTTGCATTGGATGCGCCCATCGCCTGGCAACGGTTCCCGCGGCCTTGCCCCCCCGACACTAGTTTTTCTGTGCGTCGCTCCTTTATGTGTTTGTGTAGCGTCTCTTTCTGACCGCGACCCGTATTCACCGCCTCTGCGTCTCATTCAGCTGAAGATGATCCGGAGAGATGTCTGTCTTCTGCTTGCATTTTCACTCCCACACACAGCGTAGGAGTGAAGAGGAATGCATAGACTGAGCATTAGAGCACAATGTTACTCTATAGAGATAAATATCGCTGTTTTTGGTATTGCAGTCAGCTTCAGGTTGTGCTTGTTAGGGAAGCTTCACAAATCATTATCTGTACAAGGTGGAAAATGGACCACTAAAGATCTGCAATCACGTATTTGGTGTAACTGATGATTGTATTTAGTTAATTAAAGTAAGGTTGTCAATCAAAACCCATATACTAATAAATACTAGAACTAGTATCTTTTATTTTAATAGGAGGTTTTGTTGCTATGACGTGTCTGGTCACAGCAACGTCACATGACCACTCTGAGGAAGAGCGCTAGTGAGCAGTCGAAACTGTCACGTATGAAAACAAACTAAACCTTGGTCTGGAAAAAGAATCTATTAAAATAAATGAAGACTAGATGAATCTCATTGGACAAGAACTAGTATCAAAACTATACTACTACTACTACTATAACTACTATACATTTTTTCATCATTTCAAAGAATTGATATTGATGAAAAAAATAATAATAATAGTAATAAGGACAAAACTGGATAACTGTATTGATCTTTATCAGAATTCGTATTTGTCCTATTTCACTTTTTTTGTGTTTCAGGTCACACGATAGCAACAGAGTCCTCCAACCACGAAGAAGTCTAATCTTAAGCATATTTATTCTACGATGGATACACATTTAAAGACATGAACTGCTTTAGGGCTATTCACAAGTTCACTATAGGACAATATGTGCTCACCATCAACTGTGGACAAACTCACCGCATCTTTCCTATGCTGTGAGAGACCAGTGGACATCCAGGGTACAACGGAACATCTACCAATCGTGGAACCAATGCAAGCTGATCGAGACTGGTCAATTGCAAACATGGATTAAGCATTTTAAAGTATATAGTAAAGCATTTATGGATGAGTGTGCTTCTAGGGCTGCAGTACAACATCCCCGGCTGTCTGTATGTAGTGCTTAGAATGGAAGCGACATGAGCAAATTGAAAGAGGTAGCAGCTCATAACTAGCAAATAGCAAATTAGCATCAAATTGCTCTTGTGGGTCAAGTCACTATCACAATGAGACTGTATACTGGCATTGTTTTGCAGTTCTCATTAGGAACTGCAATGTAGGAACATAACTGCATATTAAAGATTCATGTGAGATATTTGCACTAGTTACAAAGGAAGTGTTTTTATTCTGCCAATTTCTTTGCTGTGGATGTAACATGAAATTAAATTAAAACAAGCTTTTTTGTAAAATGTTTGACACTTGAGGAATGTTTAACTTAGGGTGCAATTCATTGCGTCTCATTTAAGTTTATAAAACCAAAGCAGTAGGGCTGCACGATTTTGGTAATATATTCTGTATCTAATTGTGCCGTTTGCCATTGCATTAGGATTTGCAAACAATTGGGACACATATTATGCCAAATTATTGACCTTTTAACCACTGATGTCCCCTCACCAACAACATACCTGGACTTGTATTTTGCTTCATTCATCCTCATTTCATTATTCCATTAATCCAGACTTGTCTTCTCTGAGCACTCAAAAATGGTCCATTCACATTTTACCCAGATTGTTGTGTCGCAGGTAAAAATATCTTCCATAACTTTTAAGTCCATAAACCATCACTGGGATCTGCAGTCAAAGCAAATACGTGGCCCTATTAGCAAACCACTTATGGAGCCTAAGAACTTTTTTTTTTTAATTTCCCATTTAGAGTGACTACACTTTAAATAGCCTTAATTCTAACTAGTAGAAGAATCATTCTTTTTTTATTACAAATCAAGTCTTTGTTCATGATTTATTTAGGCTAATTAGGGTGTAGTTATTATATTAAGTGTTACCAAACCATAAAACATGAACTGCTTACACTGATCATATGAGTAGTATAAGAAAAATTCAATTCTGTCAACTGGACAAAACGTTATTTGAGTGAACTTTGGTTTCCTTGTTGACAGTTGACAGAATAGAATTTTTCTTTTACAATGGATCATACTTGGACTACTGAGAGATTACACACATCTAATCATACAAGGTTCAGATTTTGTCTAAAATACAGGGTTGGCAGACTAAACATGCTTTTTTAAATTTTTTTGTTTTTTTTTTATTTTATAGCCTTAGCGAATTGTGACTTTTCAAATTACGATTTTGATTTGATTGTGATTAATCTTGCAGCCCTACAGTGCTGGCTTCAAAATGGCAACTCTTTGATCAAGTCTCGACAATGTGTTCCCGCTTTAAATACATAAAATTTGCTCCATGAATAGAAGTTGTTGCTGCTTTATTCTCCCGTTACCAAGTGTTTCCAAATCAGTAAATACAGCCTTTTAACTTTCTTCACAGCAATACAGTATGTTTATGTGCACACAACGCCCATTGATTTCCTCAGACTCCTCCACATCAATGCTGGGCTGAAATACGCAGTAGTAATTGCCACAGATAATGGTGGTTCAACATGTTATTTTTCCTACAGAGCTCGATCATTATACTGAGCGGAGTACAATAACGCAGCTCCCCAAACATCTCTCAATTATCGCGGCCCATTCTCGCTCACACTCCCACTATTCTGCTCCTCCTTATTTTCCAACACAGTATCAGTCACATAAAAGATGGCGCACTTCCAAGAGCGGTCTTCATCTTCAGATTTCCGAAAGTATTTTATTTCTCAATATGACACAGTGAACACTTTGTAAGATCATTTAGTAAGTGTAAAGGTTCACTTGAATAAAAGAAATATGCTTGTCTCAAGGTAAACTATAAATATATTCTTTTCTGCATTGGGACTTATAGGTCACTGTTAATATTACTTTGAAGTGCTTCTCATAATTTGACTGTAGAACTACGGATTGTGTGCAGTTTGTAGTTTGACAGTACAGATTGTGAAAAGGGAGTCTGCCACCTGCTTGTATGCATAGATAAGTTATTGCTCTGCCTCAAATATTCCACAGTATGGCATTATGGCAACATATTCTCTTGCAGGTATGTATACAAAATGGCATTCACCGATAGTGAGGGGACCGCCTGAAATAGTAAAAGTGAGGCAAGTTGGACAATCTGGTGGAACATGATGTGGTAGTCATAATAAATTCAAGTTTATAGATAAACATTGCAATAAAACTGTATGATTTTCTATGTTTAGCCCTTAAAACACATTTAGAAAGTTTGGAATAGCAAGAGATCACTTGCTTGGGATTCAGAATACACACTTCTAAAACACTTAATGAAGATGTGAGGCTGATCACCGGTGACTCTCCCTGAGTTCAGATGGACATGACTGACGGGCATGAGGTGAATTAACCACATGAAAAAAAAAAAATGAAAAGAAAGTTGTAACATGGCAGATTTCTGCAGAATCAGTGAGCAAAGCTGAGAGAAGGTGAGATAAATTTGATTTTGTTCAAAAGTATAGGTGACCAATGAGGTCAATGAGTGGTGACCATATCATATTACAAACGAGATGACTAGACCTCCAAAAAGTGATGTTTTATTGTGAGGAATTTGTTACCTTTGTTACCTGTTCTATATGTGAATATCACAACTTTATATATACCATTCCTTTGACAGTCCTGAAAAGGTTGGACCTAATCTAAATAAGTGGGACGAGGAAGGTGGGCCTCAATTCCTGTATAGGACAACTAAAAGAGAGACAAGTAGTCACCCTATGGATCGCCATCAGCCATCTTTGAGTCTTGTTTTTTTATTTCTTTATTTTACACTTATGTAACTTATAACAATAAAAATGACACAGTATATACAAAGTAGGTGCAGGAAGAGGCAAAAAAACCCAAAAGGGCTTATATTAAAGCCTTCACCTTATGAATACATACAATAGAACATTACAGCTGTGCATTACTTTAAAAATGACATTTAAGCACCTTAAAAAAAAGTAATTCAACTCAAACATGGATTAAAGTTCAATGAAACATCCAACAATTGAATGATTATCAAATATTACCATGAAATATCAAACTTTTCCTTAAAATCTTTTTAAATGACATTTCTGATCTGCCGTCACGAGCCAGATGTGAAAATTGGCTCCACTCTTTAGAGCCTCTGTATTGTAGGCAAAACTGAGCTCTTGATGTGACATAATTTGGAACATGTAAATTGCAATTTTGACAAGTTCTGTATCTATGAATCTCTGGATTAGTTTTAAAGTAACATGTGAGATGTTCAGAGACGGTGGTTCTATTATAAAGAATTTTATATATAAAAATGCACATTTAATAAATATTAATATCATAAATATTAAGAATGTTAAGTTTGATGAATAAATTAGCCGAAGATGTTAGTGGCATAGAATGAGTTGCAATTCAAACAAACGTTTTTGCATGATTGACTTTTTTGTTCAGAGTTGTTGGGAAAGTGCTTGCCCAGACTATATTACAATATGACAGATAGGGGTAAATTAAACTATAGTATAATGTAAGTATTGATTTTGAGTTGACAAATTTACTGACTTTTCTTATGATACCAAGAGATGTATTATTTTTTTCTGGTCACCCAATCAGCATGCTCTTTCCAGTTTAGATTATTGTAAACAATGATACCCAGAAATTTGATGTTACGAGTTATTTCAAATTATATTTAATCTATTTCTATTTTAAGGCTAGTTGAAAAATGTTTTATTGCCCCCAAAAAATTGTATAATTAGTTTTTTTGATATTAAGAGATCATTTGTTCATTTTGAACCATTTGTCATGAGCAGATAATCCAGCATTGGTTTGGTTTATTAGTGCAATGAAGTTTAAATTAGATATGAATAAAGTAGTATCATCAGCAAATATTATTGGGGTAAGATCTTCAGGTATATAACATAAGCCATTTATGTATAGTAAAAATAATAAAGAACCCAATATGGACCCCTGAGGGACTCCACACTGTATATCAGCTCTATCAGAAATCATTTTTCATCCATTTATACAAACAAACTAGGATTGATTACAAATATAATTATGTAGCCACTGTTTTATGAAAACCATATTTATAGAATTTTATGATTAACTGTATAAAAAGCTTTTGGTAAGTCCAAAAAATACTACAAATAGATTGATGGTTGTCTAATGCAGAGGTTTTCTCATCTAACAAATGAACTAAAGCCATGTAAGTACTGTGATTTTTATGGAAACCATACTGATGTTTATAAAGAATTGAATTATTATTTATATGAAAGAATAACCTTTTTATCTTCTTTGCCTCCTCCACAATCTATCTCACATAGGAAATTCTGTATCATTCACCATATCTTCCTCTTTTCTTTTAGCTTTCCAAATATATTTTCTTGATGATCCAACAGAAGTGAAGCGACTTTTTCCTAAGTGTCTGTGTCTGCCGTGTGATGTGCGAGCGTGCCCGGAGGTGAGGCCGCTGGAGGCTGCTCCTCGCCCAATGAGGCCCTGTGCTTCCAGACGAGCTGCTTTTTGAGCTATGATAAATCTGCAGCAGCTCCAGCGCTGAGCTCCGAGCCGGTGGGAGCCAGGGGGACAGCCAGGCTACCAGTGGCAGGCGCCTCAGCTCTCTCATTACAGAGAGGCCTGGATAGCACTGGGCTCCTCTCGGGAACACTGACAAGGAATATTTTTAGGCCTACAGTGCAGCAATGCAGTTAGGCCAGTCACACCACAATGGCCTCTATCCATTTAGAAAGTAAGATATGTTGACATTTTTCAACCGCAGTACGTCTTTGAAGGCTCCATATGTAAGTTTTTTTTTTTTTAAATTTTAAATTCCATTAACATTACCAAACTCTGTCCCAAGATCTGAAGTAGATGTGTTAAAATCAAATATAGCTCTTTCTTGTAACAATTGTAATGCTGATTTATTCTTAATTACAAAAACATTGAACATGATAGGCAAGTTGTTTATGTTTTAATTTGATGGTTTGGTTCTCAAGACGAATATCCAATCAGAAAACAGAATGAGCGTCACGATGAGAGTCTCTCATTTGGGTTGCCAGTTCAAATGTCTAAATCCTGTTGACAACCCAGGTTCAGCTGTGATTGTTCCTTTAAACTTCAATTACTTACAGATGAAATATGAAATAAATTACAGACATATAGCTGAATGATTGATCTGTTTACTAGTGTATGTTGTCTATTTACACTACTAAATGTTCCCGTTTTAATTATATTGATGTCCAAAATTCTGTAAAATGAATGTAAAATGTACTACAAAGAACATTTTCAAATTCAAAATACTCTTTAATTTAATCTTCTTTTATAACCAGAAATCATTCAAAGTACCCACTGATGTGTATTTGCGTTGCCCCAAGGGTCCCCATACCCCTAAAATAATTACAAGAAACACAAATGTTTGAATCTTCTCCAAATGTCTAGACATTTTAAAACTTTCACTCAAGAGTATAGTTTCTTTTAAAATATGACTCAAATACAAAGTTGAATGTGTCCTCAACTAAACTTAAATAGTATTACCAATAAAACTAGCAAACATCAAACCTTATATGTCCTTAAAGTCCCCTCTCCTCCTTTGTGTTCCCCTGGAGATTTCAGGGCTTATAGATGAGCCTGGTCCCCTTCTCTCTTTCCGTCCTACATGCTTCACCGCGGCAGAATCAATATTTGAGGACAATTTGCGTTGCTCTGCTCCCGGTGGATGGAGTTTACCGCTGTAGATCTAACTTTCTTGTCCCGCCAATGTGCAGACAGAAAGCAAACTCGAAATACACAGCCTTACTCTGGATCACTGTTTATCTGGGACAAAATTGTGGGTATATGTTTAAGATGTATGCCAGAACTCCTGCGGAAGTGCCCTCCTTCGCCCTCCATCAGCTTAAAAAGACCAAACACTCCCTGAGCAGTTCTCACTCTTAGCCGCTAATGAGATGTTAGCTAGCAAGCTGATGTAGCGGTTCAAACGAAGCTCAATATTGCTGCGTCAAAACTCCTTGAACATTCTGAGTCCCGCTGTCTTTGATAATAATGAGGGAAATGTATTTACTGTGCACACCACACTGGCAGACAGTCTAAATATCGACGGGGGACTAACCCTTTAAATGGCCCATTGCAGACTAAATGCTTTGATCTCTGTGGGTTAGCTGTAGCAGGGGCCCACGGGGGAAGCACCCATAGAGACAAACAAGCAGCGTGACGGAAATGGCTGTACCGTACACGCAAATCACAAGAGCTGAAATAGGAATGCGAAGAGAGATAAAAAGGCGTAGAAATTGTTAGTGAGAGGGTGTATTTTTAAGTATTTGTTTATGTACTTATGTAAACTCCCAAAAGGACATTATGTTGTATGCTAAGCTAGAACGGTTTCCCTGAGCAAAGATTTTAAACGTTGGAAGTTGGAAATGTCTGGAACCTTTATAACTACACTTTTAATATCCTTAATAAAGCATCAAATGAACACAGACTAATCATAATGAACAAATAGTTTATTAAAAATACTTCAGGCTTAGTAACTACTTAAAGGCCCTGTACCCAATTTTTTCACATGTACATCCAAAATCTCCCCTGTACAGATATAATGTATAAGCAGGTGTAATGTAAAAAAAAAAGTTTACTCTGTACTGTCTGCATCTAACTATATAACATTTTATTGTCCAATATTCAGGAAGTGCATGCTTAGCATGCTAGTTGTTGTTAGCCTCACTGTGACGGCAAACTCCTCTCTGGCCTCTGAAAGTTGTGAAAAGCGTGTATAAACTCATAGCAGTGAATAATTAATGTGCTCTGAATGCATAAGGTAAGTGAGGAAGAACTTTGGACCACTGCAAACATTTAAAATGAACTAGCTCTGTTTTTCACGTTTTAAGGCAGTAAAAATCAGATACAGCACTATTCAGTATTCCGGGTGCATGAAATTTGAAAAGTTTGGAAAGTTTTTAGGGCACTCTTTTGTGGATTATTGATGTAATCTCTCATTCCCAGGAGTGGTCCATGGTATCAACAGTTTAAAGTCTTCTGAACAATGTTTTTAAGCCCAAGATGTCATTCTGTCTGCACTATCGGGTGCTCATTATCAAACCAAATGTGCTGTTCTGAAGAGTTCTTTTCAGTTTTTACAGTAATTTAATGGATGCAATAACTGGAACACTCCAGTTCTGCAATAAAGTTGAGGGCTCAATCTTCTCAAGTACCTTGATTCTCATATGTGGTTTTCTGGTATTCAGAAACTCTTCAAAGACAGATCAATTTATGTAAATAGGTGACTACATTTTCAATGGACTGAGTGGTTTATGTAATCCCTCAGTCATCCAGGACGGATTGAGTATTTAATGTATAGTTTTCCACTAAATTTCCATAAGGCCCACTCTTGTCATCCATCATGAAGCAGCTGATGTGAGAGAATCAAATAAATGTATAAAACTCAATTGCCTGGGCTTATGCATCATTTCTTTGCCAAGTCCAATTTGTATTAGCCCGGAGCCCAGTTGTTGCAAATACAGGTAGGATTCGTGTTCAGTGAAAACGGTAATGTTCAGATGAAGTGAGCCACAGAAATGTGTGACAACTTGAGTCAGCTCTTAGAGAGGAGAGCTTTGTCACAGCGCAGAAACAGGCCATAGCTTGTGACATTGATTTAATATAAGTGAGGAGCAGATTAGCTGATGAAGGAGATAGGATCAGTCTTATCGGAGCCAGTGTGTCGTCGCTCTGTCTTGTCTCTGTCACTTTGCGGAGGACAAATCAACTCCAAACCAATGGGCTTCTATCAAATCGGCTGCTCAATAACCCGTGACATATTATTAGTAAGAACTGCACAAAGGATTTCTTCAAGCTTGGTTTATTGTATTGTAGTCTCGTATTTTCAGAATGCCCAGGAATGCAATATTCATTTATAGGAATCATTCATTTTAATATGGTCCCCTCCACTGATATGGGCGCGTTTGGTGAATACAAAATATTCAGAGGTCATTGGAGATATTATTGTTTTAAATGGGCTGTGCGTGAGTAAAATTTGTTTTGCCCCTGTACAGATGTATTGTTAAAGCAGCTCTGTAGGATTAAATATATCAAATTATAAAATGAAGGAGGATGTGTGCTGTTAGCTTGCTACTTGTTGTTGGCATTACTGTGATGGCAAAACTCCTCTCTGGCCTCTGAAAGTTGTGAAAAGCAATTGTAAACTCATCACAGTGAATAATCAGGAAGAACATGACAGATAATGTCTTCAAAACCGTAAAAATCAGGTACCTCCAGCTGTACATGATTGGAAAATGATCACAGGTTGACAAAAACGTGTGCTACAAATAACAACACCCTGGTATGAATTTGAATCATTATATAATCTTGTTTAACTTTTACTCTATTTCAAGTTCCAAAATCTAAAATTATAATTTGTAGGTTACTGATGACAAAATAGAAAACAAAAAACAAAAACAGCTGTAGCTACTTCTGCAATACACCTGTTTTATTAATTGTAGCAGCTTTCAAGACTCAAGTCTATTGAGTTGGGAATCGTCTTCACTTCCTCGGCATTGAATGGAATGCAACCAACCCCACTACACCAACAATTAACATTCAATAAAACCCACTTACAGAAAGCCACAATTACAATATTCATTTTGGGACAGGCCTGCAGCTGGTGATATTGATGCCGCAGTGAACGGAGGATTCATTAGAGGCTCTTCCTCCCGCAGAGCTGCTCCTTGCTGCGTCGTCAAACCCACTTATCTCACACAAGCAATTAGCCACTGGAGGCTCCATTGACCTGGGCTTTTGTTGAACTAGCGGGCTACATTAGCATGGCCATATTAGCCTAGCGGTCTTGGCAGGGATGGTGTCTTGGCCAATGTGAGCTGTGCTGATAAAACAAGCCCTGAAGTGTGTGTGTTCTGGGTACAAGGATATTGGCTGCTTATCACTATTCCATACTGGGAACCTATACTATTGCATGTTATGTAGATGGATATTGAGAGGTCACTATCTATTATGAAAGTCGCTTGTAATAATGTGACAGTTTCATTTGGTGGGCGTTTTAGAATATATTTATTTGAAATGAATGTGCGGTAACATTGAAAATAGCTATTCCACCAATAATGTACATTTCAGTGTTCACTTATTCTATTGTAAAGTAAAGCAGTGGCTCAGATAGAATTTCCAACTGAAGCGATACCATATTGTCATGACAATGGCCTGTCACTGGATACTGCACAGTGCTTATGGCCCCAGGCATTCACTGAAGAACATACTATATGCCAACAGTTGTATACTTTTCCGGAAAATTTCTTTTACCCCAGTACAGATATATTGTATAAGCTGCTATTGGGGTTGAAATGAGGCTGTTGTGTGTGTCAGGATGTGCATTGTTAGAAGGCTAGTTGTTGATAGCATTACCATGATGACAAAACTATGATCTGGTCTCTGAAAGTTTTCAAACATGCTTATAAATGAGGGAAAAATTAGGCCAGCTCGGAATGAGTGAAGAATAACTACAAACAGTTTAAAATAAACTACTTGTGCTTTTCAAGTTTGTCTGAAATCTGATACAGCTCCTTTAAGTTTGTTTCATGAAATATAAGTGCCATGTTTGTTGCTTTAAGGCAACATCAGAGCGCATATATTAATGTGACATAACTACAAAGTGTCAAGCACTTCGTTTAAGCTGGAAGTAACTGTTAAATTGTGCATTTTTCATAATAGTCTGATCACCCTCCATTCTAAATGAATGGTTTATTTTTCTACACAACCGTGCCCGTCTGGAGCGTTGGAGGGAAAACTGTGTCCTCATAAATTTCCTTGGCAGGTGAAGTATGGAGTCAGCCGTGAGACAGAACAAGGAGGATCAAACACACAAACCATTAGTTCCACAGCTGCTGCAGCTCCTCGGGATATTTACTACATGAAAATCAGCCCAGACACACTCCGGCTGACAGTTTGGGGAAACCAACAGTGTGGCTCAGTTTTCCACAAGAACTGAAGTAAATAAGTATATATGCAACTGTGAAACAAATTACATAACAGTTATACTGAACTGAATAATAAGGCCATTTGCCATGGACATATGTTTTATGCCATAATGTGGAATATTATACCCAAAGGAACATCATTTCCATGGAAACAAGCAACAGGAGGCCCTCCTCCAGGCCATTAAGAGTCAGGTTTCTGGAGATGCAAGCCCGCTCACAGTAAGGACACATGTTTTCAATGTTATAAACACAAACAAAACAAAGCAAAACAAAAACATGCTTTTATTTTAGTCTATTTTTGTGTTAAAAATGTACTTACTGGCTTCAAATTGCTACTTTATCCCGCCCCTCCACCCTTAGTAAACTACAGTATATTGAAACACACCTCTGACACAATAACCCTAAAGCAGTATTATCCCCCAAAAAAGATTCTAAAAGTATATTATTACAAGAAATGAACTGCAATATATAAATAGCAGAATGAAACAGTTAGTTTGAATCTATATTAAGTCTTAGATGCTATTTATTCAACCTTTTACAGCTTAAATTGTATCCTAGCACAGAAAAATAACAAAATGTTCCCCACCACAAAGAAAAAGTACCTATGATCAATATTGACCCCCCAAAATGATTGCTCCATCTATCATGTATTGAACGATAAGTCAATACAGTAATTATCATGACAGGCTACTCTCAGCACTTCCTCAACTCCCCTAGTCCCCTTATCACCTTTTCTCCTCTCTCACTCTTTAGGGGACTTTCCTGGACAAGCCAAAGTACCTCAATGCCAAAAAGTCAGATGCCCTGTCACCCCAGATGTGATAACTGCACAAAGAGCACCAAAATAGCGTTTAACATGCATTTGTAATCAAATTGCGTAATCAACATGCACAGCAGCTGGTCAGGCAGTCCTTGTAAACAGGAGTGATTGTACAAAAGAGGTTGGCTGAATAATTGATAGGCTGTAAGAGGATCTGACTTTGGGGGATTTCGGAGCATTGATTCTGAGGGCAAAGAGCCACGTGTTTGCTGCCAACCTCAGTTTCCCATTTTTTTAGCTCCTGTCTCAGAAATTCTCAGCTTTACCTGGTTTGTTTTACATGCACCAATATTCAATTCTTTCGTGATTCCCTCATGCAATGCTCCTGTGTCTGTGTGTGATGGGAGAGCTCAGCAGTCATGCCAACAGCGAGAGGAAAACAAAACACAGGTACGTGAAAGCAAAATATTCCAGACTTCTGTTGTTAAAAGAAAATAAAATCGCTGTTGTGGAGGAGTTGAGGGGGTTGCATCTGAACATAAAAATAACTTTTAGGCAGCACCAAAACACAACACAATTATAGCTAAAGTCAAAACATTTCCTTACCAGATCTGCAGCACAACCTATCACATGGTCTGGTCTGAATACCAACTACAATTTTGTCAATGAACACAATCAGAAAATAAATATAATCCATATACTTAATGTTTTAAGCATATTGAACAAATAATCAAATGGTAAGAGCAAATGGTATTGAATCCCCCAAAAAATGCACTCAATCACTTGCAAAATAATACAAATTCTTCTTAAAAAAATGTTTCACACAAGCAAACCTCTTGATATGAAGGTCACAGTAAACTTCTTAAGCACAGTAGGTAATGGTCATAGACTGTATAAAGAAGTGGACTAAGTGAGTGCGACGTCACCCATAGCGTTCGGCTCCAGCCAGATGAAGCTCGTCGAGGTTCGCAGTTACAGGGGTGAATTTGGAGCTGAGTTCCATATTTGGAATTCCGACCGCGAGTATCATAGCAACCAAACATCCAATCCAGAGTGAGGCTGATGAAGGTAACACCTCTTCCTGCCCACACCACTGGTTTAGCACGGAGTGGGTGCTTAGCAACACTGTCAGTCAAACCTGTTTCTAACTGTAGCCGGAGTGACTTCGGGGAAAGAAGGCACCTGATTCGTCTGATATTAATGTTCATATCTTCATTTACAGACACAATAATGAAATAAAAATACCAGGATTAGTGGGTTAATACGAAAATTATAAAACCAAAATGACGAGGCTCGCTGCAGCAGTTACAGAGAGAGGGGTGATCATTTTTCAATGTAAAGTGCATAGGAACCAGAGTCAATGGAGCCGGAAGAGCACATGATCACGTCCTATTTGGAACGAGGTGACTAGCAGGTTAGCTCCATCCATTTATATAAACCATTTATGATAATGGTAAAGACCCCTGTAGTCCTGGGCCTAGCTGGACTAATTTTAAGATTCTGTTGATGGTTTTTAAATGTCTCCATGGGTTGCCCCCTCCCTATCTCTCTAAGCTTCCTTCTGTCCATGTTCCCAGTAAAACTTTGAGATCAGCAGACCAGATGATTTTGGATGTTCCAAAGTCCCGGCTAAAAACTAGAGGGACCCGGGCTTTTGCTGTAGCTGGTCCCAGACTCTGGAACAATCTTCCTCTGGGAATTAAAAGAGCCCAATCTTTAAATATATTTAAATCTTTGTTGAAAACTCATTTGTTTGCACTGAATTTTAACAAGATGAGCGTGAGTCTTGTATTGTATTGTTTTATCGTGTTTTTGCATGTTTTGTTTTGTAAGATTGCACTTTATATTGCCTTTTTACAGCACTTTGGGCAGCTGTGGTTGTTTTTAAATGTGCTTTATACATAAATTTGACTTGACTTGAATTTGACTGTGTAGACTCTGCACACCTGACTGGGCGACAGGTGCGTTGGAGGAGAGGCTCCCGCACACTCTCACTCTCGGTTCACTTTAATTAGTAAGTTTCGGTCCCTCTGACCTTCCTCAAGTATATCCTCCTATTCTCCTTGTGCCCATGTGTGATTTCCATTTTGTCCTCAGTGCATCAGATTTGTCTTTTTGAAGAGACTTAAATAAAAGAGCAATTGTGTCTAGCAATGGATTTTTAACCCAAAGCAAATATCAAACAGTGGTAAATATTGGTGGCAGATATGGGTATCTGCTAAAAAAAAACAAAAACAAAAAAAAAAACAGATCCTAGAAATAATTACACTTTATGGAAGAGTATTGTCTTTGCACCCCTTTGAAACTCCAGTTCAAGTTTATGACACCTATGGCATCGATAGTGGCTTTCACCTGAGCAGATCACCAACATTCTAGTACTGCTCAGTGTAAGACATCTGCTGTAATTTCAAACTGTAGTCCTGTTTTAGCATTGTGTTTTACTATTAAATTACGGCTCTGCTAATGCTTTGACTCCTTTCTGGCAACTGCTCTCTTTGCTTTCCCCTGCGTTTGGAGGAGCTCAAAAGAAACGGGGCCTTGTTTGCGATTTTGTCTTGCTCGGGGATTCGCTTTATCTTTACTTCAAATAAGCCGTGTTTTGGAGTAAGTGAGTGTGGCTCCTCGCGGACAGCAGACATGTGTTTGTCTGGCAGAGGGTAGGTGGGTTACATCACCGCACAGTCCGTCTGATGGCCACGCGCTCCTCTGTGCTGACACAAAGACAGCGCGCTAAGACCGTCATCAGAGGAAATTAGCTCAGTAGCGTTGAGAGCGCCGCTTCGCACAATAGCCAGTGGCCATGCTAAATCATTAGCCTGTCACAGTGTTGGGGTTGAGTCCAATTATTCCCTCAGTCCGCCTCCAAACCAAATTGCATTATTACAATTATATCCATTGCATGACATATTGTTGTGCTGAGGGTGTATTAGGGACAGGGAGAGAAGGGTCACAAAATGCAGGAGATTGAGGGTGGATAATTTCAGTGGCATTATCAAGCACAAGAACTGTCAGCGTACGAGAGGACTACTCAGAGGTCTATTGATTGTGCTTTTTGCTGCTTTGGATGTCGGTGTTTACTAAAACTAAACAATTGATTCAAGGTTTCCACATCAAACGTGTAAAAAGCCGATTTTGGTGTGCAGTAACACAAAAACTCAAACTTGATTTTGATACTTGTAATTCAAGATCACGCTGTTCAGGAAAGGTCAGATTTTGTTTTTGATATTTGATACTAGTTTCTACTATTTTTGATACTAGTTTTATTATCAGTTAGTACCTCATTTTCAGTATGTTTGACAGCCCTGTGTGGAATGGAATTGTGTTTCCCCATCAGACTTTGTTCCAAAATTATGTTACAAGAACTCAAAAATCCAGTCACCACTGAATCCACTTCTCCCATGCACCTTTACTCAATATAATGATGATTACGTTTACACATATTTGTTTTTTGCTGTGACATAATCCCATAATGCATCTGGATCTTGCTTGTGTTTTGCTTTCTCACATTGAGCTGTGCTGTCATCAGGCTGTCAGTGTTAATCAGAACAGGGTGCTGCCCATCACTGACTCTCAGATCATTACCTGCTCTCTCCAGTGTGATGAAGTCCACAGCCTCACAGTCTGTCGGGAGCACTGAGCCGGTGGTCCTGCCGTCACCTGCCGTCACCTGCCTGAACTGCAGATCAGAGCTGGAACAGAGCACAGACCTGTCACAAACATGGAGAGTTTCCCTGTTGAGTGTGAATACTGCCACATGAGGGACACCTCACAGGGACAATAGGACATTCTTGTCACCGTAGTATATATTTATTATATTTAATTGGGCCGTGTTTTGGGCAAACCAGGCAATAACAATATATCACTACTGTTACAATGTATTGCGAGGAGCTGCTGACAAGACATCCATAAAAATACAGCATTGCCATAGTAATCCTAGTCTTTAGCGCTCCCTTATGCCAGTTGTACTTACTTCTTGTACACCTTGGTATGTTTTAACGATCCATGACGGCTAGTGTGATGTGTCTTTATCAGCTTTTGTTTGTAGCCTGACAGATCTGATAGGTTCACAATACTGACCATGCCCCGGCTTGTCCATGATTTCTGATGTGTAGAAGGCCTGGAAAGAACACGTGATTTGTCTCATACACAAGAACTTTATTATTATTATACTTTTTTATCATATTGTTTTTGTTATATTGTTTTCCCGTCATCAAATACATACCTAGAATTGTATTTTGTTTCATTCATGTTTCAATTCTCTTCTCTGAACACTCAAAAATACTCCATTCACATTTTGCTCAAATTGTTGCGTCACAGGTTAATATCTGGACTTATCCTACACAGTTTTTAAGCCTAGATCTAGAGATTCATTATGAGGTCAAATTGTGTTCACAACAAACACGTGTCTAAAACATTAGCATAGCAGTCACGTTGCCTAATGGCTTCATTTGTTTATTTTCCCATTGTTTGTTCCCAATGCTGACAGTGGAGGGCGCTCAAATGCTTAAATGTATAATTGGACTTGAAGGTGTAGTTAGTAAAGTGTGTTCTCCAAATGAAGGCATTGTTTTAAGATATATTTAAGAATCTGAAATACTGAAATACTTATCCCAAGGGGGTCAAAACAGAATTAAAGCCATAAGAATGCATATTATGTGTTCTTTAAACATAAAAAAGACTAATTGTATCGTTGTGTTTCATCTTTATGTGCTCTTGTTTCTCCTATTATTCAATCTCTGTGGGCCCAAATGTGATTAGACTTGGTAATGCTGTGGCCTGTTTACAGTTCAAGCCCTTGCTAATGATAAATGTACTTGACTTGTATGTATCCCACACCGCTACCTCCGCTCTCAACCACTGGTAATGTATGACTTATTTACACAGCCAACCGTGTTCTCAGAGGCACAGCCCTGACCACAGTCCAGACAGCTGCTGACTAATCACTCCCAAATTTTTGCACACTTCCCCCGAATCAAGTGAAACCCCCCAATTAAATGACAGATGCATCTACCAGCTGTTGCATTTTGCTGAAGCAGAGTGTTTCTTTAGTGGTCTGATGGTCTAACACTTAATAGAGCTACTTTTTCCGGCGTACTCAGAGCTGCACTGCTGACAGATGTGATGCGGTCTCTATGCGTTTAACCCTGGCGCTGATCCAGTAGGTTGATATTAGCGGAGAGGCGGAAAGAGTAGACCACTGACCACCTGCTTTTCCACTGCGCCGGGGTCACTGCGGACTTACTTACGTGTGCTTGGTTGTTATGGGAGTGTCATGGCCGGGCTTGTTCCATTGTGAGATGACAGCATGGTTGGGCAGAGCATCTGTGGCCCCCTGTTCCTCTGTTGCGTGACCTTTGACTGTCTTTAGGTGTTACACAAGCAGAAAATCCAAGCACAGGGCCTCAAGGGCAGTTGTGATACATTGGAGAGTTGGCACAATGTTAGTATGTGCATAAAATGTGGGCAAATGTTTCTTCCCTCCAGCTGGGTCAGATATTTGGGATTCATGGACTATAGTTGAATGAAATAAATGTTGATGTTTCCGCAATGTAGATATGCTTTGAAAACGAATTATAAGTATTATCTTAAGTATGACATCACAGGTCTAATAGTTCTATAGACACAAAGCGCAGAAAGAGGGAATGCATTAACTCTAAATAAGATCAGCGTGCGTGTACTTGGTCTTCCAGCAGTATTGATTGATATAAACATTTTCATTTTTAGACCTGGATTATAATGTTAAATCTTGCATGGAAGCATCTGCAGAGCGCAGCATCAGTAATCTGTTTTTAATTTTTTTATTGTAGACAGATATATTGTGTAAACAGCTCTTAGGGTAGAAATGAGACCACTGTGTGCTTTCTGCATCTAATAATAATTCCTGGTTTATCCTCCGGGAACCAGGAAGTGTGCTGTTAGCATAGCACGATTATGGCAAAACGTTCTGGGCTCTGAAAGCTTTTAAAAGCACTTACTCATTTCGGTGAATAATTAGTCAAACTTTCTCAAATGAATAAGTTATGTTTTTTTCACGTTTATAAGACTTTTTTAATTAGCTCTGATAGTCCATATAACTTCACCTGGAATATTGATGAATAAGTTTAAAGATGCTCTACGCAGGGTAAGGTAAGCAGAAGGCTTATTTTAATGCAGTTCACACAGTTATTTAGCGAAACACATGAGAAATGGGACAAAGTGCGAGATAGGATGGATGGGTCGTGGAGTCTCATCTCGGGGTGGACCTTGGGCATAGTGGGGGTGGGGGTCTGGCTGGCATTGGCTTTGCTGGGCGACCCACGGGTCCATGGATTATTCACTGTTCTATGGATATATGCATGTATGTGTGTATGGTATATTTTGTGTGTGTGTCTGTGTGTGCATGTGTATGGATGTATGTATTTATCATGAGGTTGTTGTTTTTTTGTCTTTTGTTTTTTTTCTTTTTCCATCATCATCATTATGACCTTTACAGTTGCGTCTCCCCCTTTACTTTGACAAGTACCTAAAAGCAAACCTCTGTCTCGCATCCCATTTTTCCCTCACTTTTGTCTATCCACTTAATGTTCCTTTCTCACTTGTAAATATGCACTCCATGTTGTAAATATTGATGTTTGAAAAAAAAAAAAGATGCACTATGTACCTTTTCCACAGTATGGATATAAACATATCCGTTTTCCCTTTATTTCCTCACGGGGGTGTTCTGTGAGTGTGGAACATTCCAGGTAAACAGAGGTAGAGAAAAGTAGATACCATGCCCTCCACCAGAAAAGTTGCCTAGTGTGCCTTTAATTATGCTAGACCAATCTGACAGAATAGTACAACATGATTTTTTATTTCAACATGGACAGCATATGAGCCTTACCCTCCCTGCTCCTGTCTCCTCGGGGGGAGCAGACTTTTACTGGCTTTGATTCCTTCTCGACACTGTGTTAATGAGAGAAAAAAAAAACTGTCACTTCAGAGCACTAATTTGAGCGTAATATCCCAAAGTCAGCCAATCCACAGCAGAGAGGAGAAAGGGAAAATTAAGCATCTGCTTCATTTCCCTAACTGGCCGTAGCCCGACTCATTAACAAGAGCTATGTTCATACAACGAGGCTCCATCAGGGCTGTGGCGTGCACCCAAACTAGCTCACAGTTAGCAACAAAAGCACGTAGCACCCTATTGTCTACTTGAGGAGGGAGAGATCTGAGAGCAAAATGACAGGGAACAGCAGATCAGTGGCAGCCAAGCACATTCAACTGACAGAGGCCTTTGAAATATAGCACAGGGCCTTCCCTCTATCATTACCTCAAGATGGCAAGACTAGGGGCACACTCACACTATGTAGCTGTGCTGGGGTCTGGGAGGGGTCTGGGTCCTGTGTTAAGAGTGTTGTTCTAGTGATTGCCTTGTCTTAGCACTTTTAAGCAATTTTAAAGGGCCCATATTACATGATTTTCGACTCTGTTATACTGTTGTTTCCTCATCAAAGTCAGGAGTTGTTTTTTTGTTTCATTCACATGTTTAACACACAAGCCCTGCATATTTAGGTTGTGTGCTTCTCTTAAACAGAAATCACTCTGTCCCACCTTGTGATGTCATGTGGTAATACAAGAAGTGCTCTGCTGTGTTTTTAAACTCCATGAAAACTGCCGCTTCATGACATCACAAAGTGGAACTGAGCATTTTGAGATTTGGCAATGTAGATATAATAATAAAGGATTACTTAGGCATGTCTGAATAAAACAAAACACAACTCCAGGTATGTTTTTGAGGAGGTAACAGCATTCTAACATGGCTTTAAGCTCACAAGAGTCAATTTTGTGTAATATAGGACCTTTAAACTATGTATATTCTTACTGAGGTGCCTTACTTCTTGGAAATAGGTGCTGCAAACAAGTGTTGCCATGGTGTTTTTACTGTTAAGCAAACTGCATGAGGAACCTTGACATTCTTGACCAGCACCAATAATAATAGGCAAGTCCAATGGCATGTCATAGAGATCAGGGCATGCTACAGTTACCGTGATCGTGAGTGTAGCATCAATATGGAACAGCACATAAGGAGGATAAAATGAACTTTTTTTTTAGTTTTAAGAAGTTAGAGGAATCACATAGCTTTTAGTAATGTGTGCCTGTGTAATTATAAAGGAACAATGAGCCAATAATTGCATCTGTAATAATGAATATACTTGGAGCTAAAGAACACATGTCATCAGCTAATGGGGTATAACTGTTGGAGTTGATACAATTTGAGGTTTTATAATGAACAATGAAAGAAATACACCCTTCACACCATCTGTAGTCTATTCACTTTCTTTTTCCAATTTCTTTTCAACAGAACAATGACAACAGAGCAGATCACATAGCAATGACAATGGACTTCTAAGAAGCTAGTTTAACTTTTAAAATATTCTGCAAAACAGGTGTTCAGTCCCAGTTTGAGTGGAAAGCAATGGGGCCTTATTATTATGGTTTGTCGAGTAGGGCTGTAGTTGACTGAAGAAATTCTCAGTCGACAAAAGACATGTTTTGCTGATTGATTGGTTGAATAAAAAGGGGGGGGTGGCAAAAGCTCTCAAAACTATTACGTATCTCTATGTAAGTTACCCAAACTGCACTCACAAGACTACACCTGCACGCGAGTTCATGCAAAAACAACTATTTATGCGGAAAAAGGTACTAAGAAACTTACATAAAGACAGATTAAACTTTTGAATCATGAGTTGTATCTGCCTTTTTACTAAATACTTACTGAAGACCTACAGCCCTATTGTTGAGTGTTGCCAATGCCAGTATGTTATGTTGTTTTTGTTTTTTTTTTTTGTACCATTTCCCTGCACAAAACTTTGATTTTGCAGAATTGTGGGTTCAATCAGTGGTGGAATGTAACAAAGTAAAAGTACTGTACTTAAGTAAAAAAAAAATAGGTATCTGTACTTTACTTAAGTAGATTTAAAAGTGGATGCTTTTTACTTTTACCTCACTACATTTGAGAGCGGGTATCTGTACTTTCTACTCCACTACATTTTTTAACTGGACTGAAAAGTAATAGTATTTTTTAATATTGTCTGAGGATTGGCTGAAAGGGTTTATTTTTACATGTTCACAATTTGAGCAAACAAAAATATACAAATAAAAACAGATAGAAAAAAAAACAATCAATTCAATTGTTTGTGTTGAACAAAACTCAGCACAAACTTTATCAAAATCACTACATTTGAAGCTTTATTAGATCTCAAAATCTGCATGAAATACTTTTACTTTTTACGCTTTAAGTACATTTTTAAACAGGTACTTTAATACTTTTACTTAAGTAGATTTTTTCATGAGTATTTTTTTGCTCCAGTATCTATACTTTTACTTAAGTAACAGAACTGAGTACTTCATCCACCACTGGGTTCAATAACTAACAAATCTAGTTGAAACAAAAGATGGTAGTGGGTTTTGTGGATATGCTCCTTGCTATACAATAAGTGCTTTTGTAGGTTGAGCCTGCTGGACTAGCGCAGTCTAAACAGCAGTGTACAGAGGAGGGTTGCCTTGTGGGTGGCATATCCATCTTGTCAGGAGGATGTTTTGAGAAGTGCCAGGCCCTAGAGACAGCTCTATGCTCACACTCATCCCTCCTAGATTTGGGCTAACACCTGAGCACAACACAAGGTCATCCAGCACATGAAAACCTGTATCTGCTGAAATCCCATCTCTGTGCGGTACATTTCTAGTTTTGTTCAGAAGGACTAAGACATCATTAAAAAGATACATTGCTAAATAGATAAATATAGAAACAATTTAGTATAGGTCAAACGTTTTCCGCTTAGTTTGGGTTCTTAGGTTTTTGTCTGTATGAACTTTACTTTAAATAAACCCCACAAATGTATTAATTTCCCAAATATGTAATAACAATTCTCCACCACAAACATAATAATCAAATTTCCCACAAACACAATACCTATTCCATTTGTGGGAGTTTAGTACATGTGTGGATGCAAACATGTTGTTCTGCAAACATAATAACTCTTCACAAACGTAATACAATGTTTATTGGTGGATTATGAATTTATTTATCTTATAGTATTATGGGTGCTAACCCACTGAACTGTAACTTCACAGTCTGATCCAAGCTACAACAGTGCATACTGTTTTGGCTATTTAGGAAAGACATTTAGGGATATACTCTTTTTGAACTCCCATAAGAAATCGGAAAGTGGAACACAGTATCCGTAAGTTACAGTACTAAAAATGTAATATATTTATACTACTGAGTTTCACTTGAGTTACTTTGTGTCCTTAGAAATTTCAATCTACATTGTCATCATAGAATTGATTGCCTATAAAACTGTCCATATTTCAATGTTTATGGAGCTTTAGGCTTGGATTCTCACCAACAGTCTGTGTAGCATATTGCTCTAAACCAACACATAATAGCATCTGTAAGACTTCAGTGCTTCAGTGCACTTGTTCTCACATTCATAAAACTGGAGTCAGGTAGGCCAGTATTGCCGATATATAGCTCAATATTAATTTTAAGGCTGCACAGATCATTGTCACAACTTGGCTGCAGCCACATAGTCGACCTACACTTTATGAAGAAAGCTAGAACAAAGGAAACATCTCGGTCCAATGCTCAGACACTGTGCGGTTAATTGGATCTTTTTTATAAAGACAAGTGGGAGCAGTATTCAGCAAACAGAGGGTGAAGGTGAGCATTATTTAAGTTTAGAAGGACCTTGCTGGTCAGTACATTGAAAGAGTGCAACAGATTCAACAAGAACAACTTTCAGTATGTGAAACAGCTGAGGAAGAGGCTCCAGAAGACCTACTCAGCAACTCCCTTTTCTTCCCATTGAGATTTTATCCCAAATTATACAGCACACCCTCCATCAGGATAAGTCAGTGTTCAGTGCACTCTGAACAGAGTATGTGAATTGTTCAGAGATGTGACTGCTAGGCACCTCCCATCTATTTAAATTAGGCCACAGCTAGCTGAACAACTTAGCATAAGTCAGCAGCATGACACTGATATCAGTATCCTTAAAATATTTAGAGCAGCTGGACATGGCAGTGGCTTAGTCCAACACATAAAGAATCTATTTTCCAAGAATAGTGGATGGTTCTAAGCATGGATGACCTTTTATCACCTTAGTTTTGGCCATTACACTGTAGCGTTATTGCAGTATTCAAATTTCAAACTGGATTTTGAAGAAAAGACTTGATACTTGATACCAATTCCACAAAAAAAAAAAAAAAAAAGAAAACGCTTGCTTCTTTACTGGTGTTGATAAAGATTACTGTATTACTTAACTATTCAAGAAAAGTCAAATTTTGTCATGTTTATGAGATATTTTAGTACAGATCCTAAATTGAGCATCTATTTTCGATACTGGTTTTAGTATCGATGACCCAACTAGCAAATCTAATATGCTGTGAAAGCTGTGAAAGACTTTTTTGATTATAAATTAGGTACATTTACATTTTTTAAATTCATAGTAAAATGTTTAATTAAAAGAGAGCTTTTAGTTTAACAATCAGAATACATTCCCCTTGTAAATGAAGAAAGATCTGGAATCATGAGCATATCTGAATAACACATTTTCTGTTTCCTCCTGTTCTGCACTGACGCTGAGATTAAAATGATATGAATGCTTTTGAGACAAAGAATAATGTAAAAGTGTAAAAGTTAAATACAGTTTCATTCATATTGCCAAAGACAAGAGTGCCAACCACTGATGGGCATTAATGGGTTTTTTGAGGACCATTCATTAGAATATTTTGTCTAAAACTGTCAATTGCTATAGCAACAATGATCTTTCATCACTCTGAAGCCTATGGATAGGCTTGGATAGGGTTATGCAATTATGTTTCTTCTTTGGTAATTGAAGAAATGGGACATATACAGTATACCACCCCTTTATACCTGTATGTTCTGTGTGACCGCTCAGCTATATAGCTTCTACCAGGTAATTGAAGCCCCTAAGGAAGTGGTCTTGGAAATAACTGTTATGTACAAGGCAGGTGTTGTAAAATAAAACCCCAAGCTGTGATCAAGGCAAGTACAACCACTCATTTGAAAGTGTATTAGCACAAGAAGTCCACCGGGGAAGTCGTAAACCATATCCTCATTATTCCCTTTGCCTGACTGAAGTATAGTCCATGGTGGTGTTAGTGTCTGGCCTGCTCTCATACTGTCCTGTCAGATTCACTAACATGTGGATGGGTGTCCTTGGATAACCCTCGGGTGGACTGCGGAAGATGTCCCATTATATGATGTAAGATGGTGCAAACGCAGAGTCCTTGGGGCGAGTTCGTGAAATAACTTGACAAAGTGAGCGTGGATGCTAGCTACAGCTAATACTGTATATTAGTGTCAAAATACATTTCGCACATCTACATCTAAAGGTGCACTATGTACCTTTTCTAGTGGAGGGGCCTGCCACCTATTTGTGTCCATAGAGATGCCACAGCTTTGCCTGGAATGTTCCACAATATGACATTAAAACATAAATCTTGCATTTCTTAAATGACTGATGTTTCTGTTGCTAAAAAAAATACCTTGAAAAACAAATCTGACCTGTGACCTGGCCTGGTAGAGTCACCTGCTTGTCTTGACCAACAGGTGGCAGACTCTCTACCAGGAAAGTTACACAGTGCACCTTAATGGGTTATACAATATTTGTTTGTTGTGTTAGGGGATATAGATAGCATCATTCCATTTAGCATGATCCAGTGCTTAGCTTGCTCCTCATTCAAGGTTAGAAGTTTGCGTATTCTCTTTTGTCTGGATGCTCTGGTTTTCCCCAATGATACTCAGCCTTGTACAATTTATAAATGTATATAAAAGAGGATCCATTTGAACAGTGAGAGGCCAAAGTAGTGACCTGGTAAGAGTGACTAACAACCTATTTGCAGAGAAGTGTTTACTACTCTGCCAATATGTACAGTATTGATTTACTCCTCTAAGCTGAAATTTTCTCTAGTGAGGAATGTGAACTCAAATGACATATTTCCACTTGTTTATCCAAGGTCACAGCTCAGCAGTCTCTAGAACAACAATGGCAGCTTAATAATGCACAATCTGGCAAGAGGTGAGGGTCTCATAAAAGGCCAACACCTGCAGCTGCTGCCAGGTACTGGGCTGAGTCACACACCACAGCTTACAGCCACGGAAATCACTCCGAAGGTGAAACTTTTTATAGCGTAGGCTGTTTGCCATTGCAATTGAAGGTTTGTCTCCATTTTGTCAATCTTACTTGAAGTTTTAAGTTTGTATTTTTAATGTGGAATAATTTCTCTATTTCCTCGATTTTCAACCATTGTGCCAGGTAAGCCTTAATAAATCTTCAGGTTCACACATGGATTTCGTTGAATAATTTACAATTTTTGCAAATTTCTGATCCAAAAAAGCATAACAATCACCACTGCAGCAGAGAACCAGACACAGAGACATCGTCAATATTTGATTTTTTTTTTTTTTTTTGGTAATGTTTTAGTAGGTGGTGTGCTACAAAATCTTCTCAACTTAAAAAGGCTGAAAAACACTGTTGGGAGGGAGTTGCGAGTGCATCTGCTAGCATGTCGAAAAAGCTTTTTGTATGATACATGGTAGCTATTGCCAATCTTGCCAAACTGTACTGAAGGCAAGTTGGGCACTGAAGCATCAAGACAAGTCTGGTGATGCACTTTAAAAACATGGAGGAGCTTCATGGACTACAATGTGCTAGAGTTTTTTTTTTTTCTTACCTCTGGTAAGGAAGCGGGACTAAATATACTGGAATCAGGCTACTGTTTTTGATAAGGATACATCATTATAATATTACAAATGTAAAAGTCTATATAAAATGGGATTAGTTTTTGAATATTTTGGTTTTGTCAGTGGCACAGGTTGGCTCATTCATAAATGCATTATACTTACCGTCAATTACCCGTTGAGCTTCTAATCCTTTGATGAATGCATTATCGATCATTACTGTTACAATGTGCAAACTCAATACCTCCTATGAAGACACTCCAGCCAGGAAACTGTCCAAAGAATATCCACTCCACTGCAGGCTCTTTTGCAACAGTCAGGCCACGACACGAGTCAAGCACCAGAGCTGAAACTGTTCACACCTCCACACAACAGCTGTATGTGTTGTGTCTGACAGCTGGGCCTGCTCCGCCTCCACGTCGCCCCCTCTGTCCAGGATATGTGTACACACTTGCACTATCTCTCATCATGTCTGGTCAATACGCTTCATTATGTCCATCAGGGCTGTATTTGTGCACGGCGGCTCGTCACTCACGGGCTGACAGAGCGGACACTGCTCTGTGGGCTGCGTCGCGTAAGGCGGCCACGGATTGTGTCAGACTGGTTTTATTTTAGGTGAGCAGTGTGAGCATCTGATTGGCACCTCCGCACTTCAGCAGGGATACAGACACACTGTGCATTTCTGCAGCGGTGTTACATTTATGCTGCAGTACACAATCGCAGTCATTCCTGTGGAGGCGAATTATCAATGAAATATCAAGCTCAGATTTCAGCAGACTGTGCATTCTGACTTACAAACGCTCTTCACTAATGAGGTACTGGCACACTGTGAATATGGATTTAAAAGGCTGAGATAAATGTCATTATTGTTTGGATATTTCAATTCCCTAAGATAAAATAAAAGTAACTAATTGTAAACTCAAAGGGCTTCAGGATTAAATGCAATCAATTTGCCAATAGACAAATTTTAAAGAAGACCTACTGTGCTTGTGTCTGCTAAATAGTTATAATCTATGACGCCCATGGATCATTTTGTGATAAATTGCACATTTCAAATCGCAATATTTATCTAAAACTACTATACTACTATAAAAGAAATAAGTCAGCTGACTTCCGTGTTCGAAAACTGCGGTTCCCAATGGGAGCTGACGTCGTCATAAACGTCATCACAACAAAGAGCCTTGTGACTGTCAGCCCCTCCTATGGACAGCTGCAGATCACACTAACAAGTATTAAGAAAATAAAATTGTAAAGTGCAGTAAGCACAGAGCAGTGGGAGTATGCCAGTGGTGGTGAAAATGGGGATTGATTGGCATATGGTGTCTTGAAAATAATCAATTAAAATTACTCAAACATATGCAAATCATTCCAAAAATAACTTCGAGAGGGTTATTTTTGGAGTGAAGGGGGGAAAACAAAGAAGGGGAAACAACCATAACATGTCTGTGTAATCCCTCAGTCATCCAGGTACGATCCATAAGAAAAATTCAATTCTGTGAACTGGACAAAATGTTTTTGAGTGAAGATGTTTCGCTGCTCATCCAAGCTCCTTCTTCAGTTCTGGTCATATTGCTGGTGGACACTGCCTCTGAAGGGAGGAGCTAACTACACTGAAATTAACACATCTATTTGTATATAGTTACTGTTTGTTGGCTAGGTCTATTGAACTACACTAAGTGCGAGCTGTGAAGGCGTCATATTTTGCATAATCATTCTTAATGGGTGCTCTCACACCTATTAGGGGCCTGAATAGTGGTAGTAGTTAGCTCCCTTCAGCTAGATATAAGGCAGTATCCACCAACAATCTAACTAATGAGTACATCCCAGTACTAACCAGGCCAAACTCTGCTTAGCCTTGAGATTCGGAATTCTCATGGTGGTATAGCCTTTTTTTTTTTTTTTTTTTTCAGGTCACAATTCATGTATGTTTAAATGTGCAGTGTGAAAATAAAAAAAATAAAAAAATAAAAATATCCAAAATTGTTCTGCCCAAATTTTAACTGGTAATTGTAAGGTTAAGATGGACGAAAAATTCAGAGGGGGTTAAGATTTTAAAATTTTAAACCATTTAAAACCAACTGCTCAGTGGCATTGACAGCATTTTGAAGATTTAAAATAATAGATTATTATTTCCAGTTACCAAGGTCTCTCCACTTTTAGCCAGTTGGCTCTTTTCACCATTCCCTCTGGATCCCATGTAGAGTTCTGTTCCTTCTCGGACCTCTTCTCTTCATGTTTTATTAATGTCATATGCTGTCGAGTTGGCTGCTCCTAACTGACTTGGCGAGTTTCCTTGTCACAAATCAGATTAGCCCGGCCTGTGATTAATCATCGGGCGGAGCAGCCAGTGAGAGGGGTTGACACCTCTTTCATTTCCTTAATTACATCTTGTATTAGGCCTCAGAATCAGCTCGTCTCGTTATGCAGATGTTGACTCCCAACTCACTCAAGCAAGATACACAAATTATTACGATTAGTTTAAGTATACACAGATGCAAGGGTCAGGTGCTACAAGGGGGTGATACTATTTGATTTTCTTTTAAATTACAATATAATGGCAACATTTATTTTTGTTTTATTGAAGTGAGTCAGACAACACATGGCTTAAATAGTTCAGTCATACTGGCTTCACTGATGTAATTAGATCTGATTAGGGCAATGGGCTGTCAATCAAACCTGTCCATCATCTAAGTAGAAGTTGACATAATATTTCAAGAACCTAATATTCACCAGATAATCAGTCCAAATAAATAGTTTAAATCTTTTTTCTGTCATTTCCAATTTTGCATTGTGGTTGGAGCTTCTACAGTCTACTTTGAGCCTTAGAGAGGATACACCTACAACAATTAAGTTATACCAAGAGAAATTATGATTTATAACTCCACATATGCAGAAAGCTGGGGAGAACCTGGACAGAATCAGTTCATATTACTAACTTAAAAGAGAAATATGTAAAAGGGATAACAGCATATATGTGACATTTGACATTGATGAGAAGGGCATGCTGAATGAACTAGCATCCAGGGATTTTTCCCTGGGTTTGGGTTATAATTATTTCAGTTATAGTTTTATCATAATCATATTGTATTCTGTTAATAACAATAGAGCTTTGTTAATTTTATTTATATCAGCATGTGAGAATTTATTTTGTAGCAAAACAAATGTTGAGTGCGGCTCTGAAGTGTGCTTCTGGGAAGTGGAAAATTATGAATCAGCCAAATGATCAACACATTTAGTATTAGCTCATGGATAGGCTCACAGAGCAGTGCTGCCACTCTCATTATTTGTGTTTAGAAGGCAATTGTGGAGGTGCTGAAATGAAAAAAGAGATTATGTGGCTGAGTGCACAGGGCTGCATCGAGAAGAGGAGCGGGAGCAGAATCGATGACACAGGCTGGGGATGCCTCACCACGCATTCATTTAGGGGAGTTTAAATACTCACAGAAATGCAGGGAAATGCAATGGACAATAGTGTTAAGAAACATTATGTGGAACTACTGACATCATGGTCATCATATAAAAGCAGTTTTTTTACAAGCTGTATCATTGTCTTTAAAATACATCTTATTCACCTCTTGGACAACACTGTTTATAGGCCAACCCATATTTTAATAATTCCTTCAATGGTTGGTTCATTTGTCACTTTGCTATGATACTTAAATGTTTTATTTTCTTATCTTCAATCTAATACTT
>KN473148.1:0-15619 GCA_000787095.1 Periophthalmodon schlosseri
ACACTCACACAGGCACACACACACACAGCTTTCCACTGGACATTGATAAACTGGTGAATCTTTAAATGGATCTGGTGGCAATAATGAGAGTAAACATAAGAGTAGGAGGAAGGAGCTGATGGAAAAACACACACAAAACACACAATTTCCTTTTCTCCCTGCAACCAATCCAACCGGCAGAGAGAGCAGTGAGAAACCTACAGAGAACACAGGTCTTTAACAGGAAGTGAGGATGGCCACACTGACCAGGGGCCGAGAGAGAGAGGAGAGAGGGCTCAAGCAAGGACAAGGCAGACTGACCTTAGTAAAGTGGAATAACGTAGGAAACTCACTGAATGCATAGAAAAAAGGTGAGCAAAAATACTTAAACAATTAATTGTTCTTGGTGTATTCACATTTTTTCCGTTTTAACATTTCTGTACTACATTCACCAAAGTAATACCATTTGACTGGCAAATAAATGTAAGCACATCCTTTTGAAAACAGGGATGTATAACAACAACTTGCTTGTGCTGATAAATAAACACTACAGACTGTTACACATGTTACATGAGACTAAATACACAGTGAGGACAGGAATCCAATTCTCCACATCCTTTCTGAGAAGACATGACCACAGTCACACAGGGAGGATATAAACTCCAAGTCCAGTTACCTAGCACAGTAATGATTCTCGCAGATTCTTACGATATATTGTTCACAAACTCAAAGAGAATCAATCTTGAATTCTCCTGCTTTTAACCTGGATTGAATTTGTCAGATTAATATCAGGGCACTGAGGGCAATGTTTGTGGTTTAGGCAAAAGCTAAAAAAGGTGGCGATCCCAAACAAACTATAACAAACATGGAGATGCCAGTGTATGACACTGCTTTTTACGCCATTTTAGCAGAACCGTGTAATATTTTGTTTTGGAAAAATAGAGCAGAGGGAAGCACTTTTCACTTTTTCATTGCTCTTTGCCATAATGTAACGTTTTGTCCATTCAGCTTGATCGTTTCGCCTTTTCCTCCTAACCCTCTTTCTACAAGAGGAATAGCAGATTGATAACATGTAGAACTCAACTCAGAATGCGACACATTCATTAGCAGTGGCCTGTCTGGAGCACAGTAGAGAATCTTGGCCTGAAAAGTAACTGACCATACTCTGTTATGGAAAAGACAACTATTAAAGTCCCATTTTATCGCAAATCTATCATTTTAATGACATTACACACACGTCCGGCCCTCGTAAACAGTCAATTCATCTTCATATCTTCACAGACTCACAGCCAACTTCTCTAAACTCTGTGGATTTATCGGATTTTCCACGTCATTGTCTGAATCCTGGAGGTATTTGGCCTTTGTTGTACCTCCATGGCAGTTCTCATCACAGTTTGTACAGAAAACACTCTCTTTGCTATTTGATAAGCTGCTTATTCAGAGTACAGCAGTACTTTAAACAGAACCAGGCCAGAGAAACCAGCTGTTAGCTCAGTCAATTTGGGACCAGTTTTTTGGGCCAAACTAGGTAAATATAACTCAAAGTAAACAGTGGGAATCTTAAAAAGGGCCCATATTACGCCATTTTCTTATGTATATTATGTTATGTTTCCTCATCAAAAACATATCCGGAGTTGTGTTTTGTTTCATTCACACACATCCTGAATATTTAGGCCGTGTTTTTCTCCCAAACAGAAAATACTCTGTTCCACCTTGTGATGTCATATGGCAATACAGGAAGTGCTCCACTGTGTTTTTAAACTCCATTCACCCTCACTAAAATCATTTTGACCGTTTCAGCCCTGGAATTGCCAATCTCTACTGAACAAAAGGTAAAAAGGTAGATGTTAACTTGAAAACTACTGCTTCATAACATCACAAGGTGGAACAGAGCATTTTGAGCTTTGGAGATTGAGTAATCCTGCATTATTGGGCTGTCTCAAACATGTATGAGTGAAACAAATGGTGTTTGATAATTTTCAACCAATAACAATAACTGATAATTTGAAGAGGTTTGTCACTGATAAAGATAAAGTAAAACCAATAATACATTTTTCTTCTAGACTTCCTATGTCCTGCTAATGTTTCATACAGGTCTATTTTAATTCTTCTTGACACATTGTAAATGCTGTTTTATTGGTTTTTTCCTTATTAACAATATGCTTCAGATAAGTCATATTCTATCACGCTTTTATTCATGCGTTCATTCAGATGGATTCTGAATGGCACAAGCTCAAAGCAGCCACTGTGTATTGTGAATATAGACTGTGATATGAATATAAAGTTAGGCAGACACATACAGTCCTGTACACAGTCCATCTGCATTAGGCTGTGAAACGTGTCTGCGTGACACATGTGTTTTCTCATCTGCACAAGGAGCACATGGTCACAGCAGAGGCTCAAACAGGGAAACTCCTCTCACTGCACCACGTGTCCTCTTGTTTGATTGAGAACTAAAATACAACTAGATCCTCGCATAGTCCAAGCCTGTCAGCTCGATAGCATCCATGTCAAGCTACAGCGCTAATGCACTGACAGTTGCAGTCTCGGCTGCCTCGTGTTTTCACTCAGTGGCACGGTTAAACTTTGATAACTTGTTAGATCTAATATGAGAAGCCTGTATCTCCTCTCCTGTGTCATGAGGCTAGTACAAAGTGGTTTCTCTAAAATACCTTTCCTCTAAATGTAAAAGAAGCCTGTATATGTAAACACTTCTGCTTTCTGCCTGTGACCCGAGGCTGGAGCAGGGGGCGGAGCTGGGGGCGGAGCTGGGGCTCAGAGTGAGGGAGAAAACCTCAGAGGAAAAGTGGCTGAATCAGTGCATTTTGGGCTTCTAAAAAAATTGTTATTATCGTAATTATCGGTGTGACATCATAATTGTCATTATTGGCAGATAACTATCAGTGAACGATATTATTGTGCATCCCTAATTTTGAGATAAATTTTACTCTTGCATCATTAGTGAACCTCAGGCATGGTTCAGACTTGGTTCAGACCTGGTTCAGTTCCAGAAATCTTGAGTCTATTTTAGGTAACATGCCTTTGCTATGATGCACAAAAAAGGTTTGAGTTTTCCCTGTCAGCTCCACAACTTTCTCAAACGATTGGAATTTGACTGTATTGGATGTTATGTAATCAATGGAGTAAACCATCCATCACTTTTGCCACAATGGTCTTGTACGGTGCACAAAAAACAGATGTGATTTCAGAGCGTAAGACAGAAATAGACTAAGCAAGGCAATGTCTGTGTAGTCCCTCAGTCGTCCAGGTCTGACCCATAGTAAAAGCCAACCATCCACTCCATCCACTCTAGGTGAATGGAAGCTCATTAAGGCTGAAACTGGAAACAATAGGTGTTTTGAGTTTCAGTGTAGTGAGCTCCTCCCTTCAGATAGATATAAGGCAGTGTCCACAGTAATCTGACCAGAACTGAAGAAGAGGCTTGGATGAGCAGTCAAGTGTCTTCACCCCTACAATTTTTTGTCCAGTTGACAGATTTAACTTTGGCTTTTACTACGCAAGGCAATGTCATAACTTTACGCTGTTACTTTCACAGTCTTCTGGAAAAATGTTTACATCAGATGCCCTCCCTGGTCCCATCCACTGCCTTTACCCATTGCCTGTTGTCACAATACTAAACTATAAACTCTTCGAAAAAAAACTATGCCACCATTCCCCAACTGAGAAACTACATAAAACATTGTTGCCTACTTGCCAACTGAAAACCTGCATATGGACCGATTTTGAACAAAGATTTCTCCAAACTTTTAGTGGCCCATCCAGAGTAAAAAGAACGCAATTTAAAACAGTACTCCTCCAACCTGTGTTGTAATAAACAGCAATGAGAACTTTTACAACCCATTTTAACCTAAAGAATGATAGATTTTAGATAATTTGTAACAGATAAGGCATTCTATAAACTACATCAAGTTGTTAATGTTAACCAATACGATAGAGCTGCTACAATCAACTAGCTAATCAACTAATCAGATAATCGTGACTAGTCAACTATGAAAAATAGTCGGATTTTGATTATAGCCCAGACAACAATTGTGATGCAACAAGGATGGGATAATAAACAATAATATCGTTTATCGTGAGACAAAGATAATCGCCATTATATCACCAGAATGTGCAGAACAAACCTACGTCTCCCTGATGAGCTTTTCTAGATCACTGTTGTTTTGACTTAAGTACTACACTATAACAGTTTAAATAAGGAACCTGTTCATAATATTAAAATTAAAAATGTTATGGATATGAATAATTATACACCGTAAGCAAGTTTAATCATTATCGTGATTTAATCGTTAATTGCAATTATTTTGGCCATGATAATCGTGATGCCAAATTTCAATATTGTCCCATGCCTATTATACAGACTGTAAAACACACGTGCCATTATTAAATCAAAAATAACCTCTCTGATTTTCAACAACAACAACACCACATTTGTAAATACTCTAAAAGAAAAATACTCTAAAAGCCTTCAGTAACATTTCATTTCAACCATCATTTGGTTGATAATGTGTTCAAAAAGTCTCAATGTACAATATAAATAATCATTCGATTAGTTGTTAATAGCAGCCTTCCAATACGAGTAAAAAAAAAAAAAAAAAAAAAAAAGAACCAATACAAAGGGCTGGATTCATTCTACTTGTGATATAATGAAAACTTACTTGACAACTTTTACAACCTATTTCAGCCTGAAGATATAAAATGGCTTTATTTTCATTTCATAGCATATAAGGCGTGGATTCTGGTTATTCTGAAAAGTGACTGGGTTCAGAGAGTGTAGCGCTGAGGGCCCAAACATATGACTTTGACTGAGAGGAGCTCTGTGTGATTGTGAGGCAGCCCCAGGAAGCCATGGTCATGTGCACCACCAACAGCTGAGTGGAACAAGAGATAGGCCACTGGAGTGATAGAGCTAAGTACTATCATCTATCAGAATTTTAAATGGTGTGAAAACCTACTCTTGTCATATGCTCACTTATAAACAGTCAGAGGTCATGCTATTGGCAACATCAAATGAAAGAGTAAAAAATATGAAAACATAGCTAAAGAAGAGAGGGCTCAAGAAGTTTAACGTGCAGTAAACTCTCAACTAGACGGGGGAGACGTATCAAAAATGTATTGTATCGCAATTGATGTTTAGAAGGTACAGATCCAGTATATTGTTTGTTTTTTTCATTCAGATTTTTGTAACTTGTAGTGTAAGCTTTCAAATAAAGATAAAAATTGTAATGTATAGGTCCTGAAATCTCTCTTTTTGAGTCAATTTCCATTTTGTGCGAAACTTGGACCTCAACAAAGACATTAACATATTTTTGTATTGTATAGGTAGGGATGGGCCGATATGGATTTTCGGAGCCAATACCAATAGTTAGCTTTTAAAATCCATAGCAAGCTCCACAAATTTATCCTAAGTTGGAGTAAAGATCACAAATTAACCTTTCACTTTGGTAAAAATAATAAAATGTATTCCCTTTCCATTTTGACCCATTAGTCTGTTCAAAAAGACCAATGAGACAGCGCCAAAAATGATCAAATATCAATATCAGCCTATACCAATATCGATGAATCGATATCGGTTGATTAAATCAACATCAAAAGAAAATAATTTCTTGGTCAATAGGACTTGACAATGTTTAAATCCAGGCTCAAAACGGTTCTGTTTAGCTGTACATATGGCTGAAAGGTTTTATTCTGCACTCTTTTCTTTTAATGTTAATTTTATGATAATTATTTGTTTTGATTTGTTGTATTGTGATTTTAATGTCTTTCTTATTCTGTAAAGCACTTTGAATTACTTTGTGTACAAATTGTGCTATACAAATAAACTTGCCTAGGACCTGCAAAGGATACCTTTGTTGTACCAATCATGTTTGTGTAAAAAAAAAAAAAAACCATTTTGACACTGGACCATCAAAACTTTTTTGTCAATTTTCAAACTTCTACAGCAGCAGTAGTAGTATTAAAGCATTTTTATAAACTCACGTTCAAAGTCTGAGTCGTCATCTTCGTCCTCCCCGTTGGACTCTGTCTGCATGGGCTCTCCATCAAACACCACGCCCTTCTTAGCCCCTGTGCCACCTCCGTCCTGGCTGCGGGTGTCTCGGAGGCGGGTGAAGTACTGCACGGCAAACTCCACCAAGTCTGTGGGTCTCTGCCGAAGAACCTCCACCGTGTAGCCCTGTAGCAGCTCCGTCAACCCTACCGGGATCTCGATACTCATGGCTCAGGCTCTCGCGTCCAAGGCCCGCTCACTGTCTAGAGAGAGAAAGAGAGAGAAAGAGGTTAGGGTTTAAGGTGAGTAAAATGTAATGTTTAATAAAAAGTGCACTATGTAGCTTTTCTGATGGAGGCTTTATCACCAACTTGTCTCCATGGCTATTGACCTTATACCGCCCCGCCCATTTTTACCCCTAACCGCTACTAACCCGAGTGCTTTGTGGTGGCACTTTCAATTAAGCGGTAAAATGTTCAATGTTTATTTGCACTAACAAATCTATAATGCACCGATTCTGTGGAGACTTCTATACGAACTATAAAGCCGTTTTACTTTGGCAGCCCAGTGCAAAATAATACAACCTGAATGAAGATGGCAGCGTCCACGGCAACTGGAATATTACTGCTTTGCCGGGAATATAGCATTTTACTTCCATCTATCTTAATATACTATCTTCATGGTGACAAGCAGGTGACACCACTAGGTTTCAGGTAAGATCTATGGCAAGGCGATTACTCACAGTAAGAATGAATGTCTTAAGATAAAGTTGAGCAATTAAAACACCTGTAATTCAATAAATGCAAGATAGGTTTGTTTAATGGCATACTATGGAACATTTTCAAGAGAAAATCCTCATGGAGACAAGCAGGTGGCGGACCCTTGAAGTGCACCTTTAAGATGTTTATTCATGCTCACTGACACGCCTTTAGTCTGTTGCTAGAAAACAGGATTGCATTGATAAGATAAATATAATGCACAAATAAGGCATGTGTTTACAAAGGAAATCTGTTAATATAATTTATCACAAATAAATCTTTTAAGCTCACATTTATCATGTTGTTTGAGATACAGGTTCAGACCTGGTGCTGTTTTTCCAATCTTCTATTGTTCACTGATGAGCGAGTGCACAGTGTACCCTCACTTCCTGTTCACAGCGGACACCTAAGCCATCTCCAGTAGTGGCAATAACAAGATATCTTCACCCCAAACCTGTGCCTACAGTACATTTTGGATTTCTTTTTGGGACAGTAACAAGAGTATTACGTCTAAGAATCCCACTTTCACAAATACAGTCCACACCACCATAGTCTTTTATTTTTAACAATTTCTTTGGCCTAAACCATGGACTTTATAGAATCAACATCTCTTTTACTAAGCCAGATGCCAAATTACGAGTGCAAACTGAAAAATTACATTTACTTTTTGTGGGTGTGTCGCATATGATTTACCTTTAGAGCCTGCCTCTTATTCCTATCACAATTCTAATATGTAAATGAGAGTTTACCGTCCGAGCAAAAGGACTGCCGTGTTCCTGCTCTTTGTGCTCACGCATAGGCCTACAGAATATGACGACTTTGACTTTGCATCGTGCTCATTGTAGATATGCCTACAAATAAGCCTCGTGCACATCGCCCAGCATTGGGATGTAGCCTGCTCATAAGCTCAATATAATTCAATTCTAGACTTCCTATGTCCTGTTAATGTTTCATACAGAACTACATTAATTCTTCTTGCCACATTGTAAATGCTGTTTTCTTGTCATTTTCCTTGTTATTAACAATATGCTTCAGATAAGTCATATTCTATCTGTAGGTTTTATGTTTTGTCCAACAGAGTGAAAGGGGCAGGCCCGCAGCACTGTGGCTGCTCCTTGAACACGAGATGGATTCTGAGTGACACAAGTTCAAAGCAGCCACTTTGTATTGTGAATATAGACCGTGACATGAATATAAAGTTAGCAGAGAGGCAGACACATACAGTTCTGTACACAGTCCGTCTGCATTGGGCTGTTAGTAAAACGTCTCTGCGTAACACAAGTGTTTTCTCATCTGCACACGGAGCACATGGTCACACGGTCACACGGTCACAGCAGCGATTCAAACTGGCAAACTCCTCTTGCTGCACCACCCGTCCTGCCAGACTCTCGGCTACTTATTGGGACTTTCACTTGTTATTGCGGTGAAAACTAAATGTTAGAAGCCTAAATGTTAGAAGCCTGTATCCTCTCTCCTGTGTCGTGAGGCTGGTACAAATCGGTTTTGCTGAAATATCTTTCCTCCAAATGTAAAAGAAGCCCATATAAGTAAACACTTGTCCTCTGCTCTGCCTCTGATCCAGGGCTGGAACAGGGGGCGGAGCCTGGCTCAGAGTCAGCGCAATGATGGAGAAAACCTTAGAGGAAAAGTGGCTGAATTAATATATTTTGGGAAGATATTTATCAGTGACCGATATTATCGTGCATCCCTAATTAAAAACAACAACAATCCTATCAAAGATCTATTTCCAACCCACTTCTTTCATAGAAATGCATAGGTCATGAATATTATAACTGCACACAGCATCTCTCACAATGCTTTCAGAATAGTAACACATATACTATGAATAGCTTCTTATAGCTTATCCAGCACAAATGCTTGAGTCTACACATTCATCAACACCAGCATTCATTCTAAATAGGGCAGACCCAGACACTACAGCAGCCCCTGAGACCAGAGTAAAACACACAGCCTGCGGGTCTAAACAAACAATCATCTATCACAGCTAACTATGTGGAATCAGAGAGATGTCCAGGGGGGACAAATAAAAACCTTGAGGAGAGAATAGAAAAGAACAAAGATTGTCAAGTGACACACTGGCTCAATGGAGATCTTGGTATAAGTAGGTATAAGTTTTAAATCCGACTCAAAACAATGCATGCCGTCGTTGAGTTCTTGGGCAAGACACTTCACCCACACTTTCCTAGTATGAATGCGGTGTGTACATGAGTGATTGGTGGTGGTCGGAGGGCCCAATGCCTCAGATTGGCAGCCTTAATTCAGTCAGTCTATCCCAGCAGCTTATGTCCACAGAGTAGTGCTCAGAGAGGCTTATCCAGCTTGTAGAGCACAAAACAAAAGGACATTATTAAGGGTAAAATATAGTATTGAACGGTGAAGGATATGACCAAATGACCAAACACAATTAGAGATTCTTTTTGTCAGACAGGAGCATTTGTTTACCTGCTTTACATATTTCTGCTACTTCCTGCAGTTAAATTTAAAACTGAAGATAGAATCAACTGTTACCAAAGACCAAACACTCTTATTGGTCAGTCACTGTCTTGTTCTAAGTGAGGGAAGGGCAGAGCTAGCATATCAGTTAAATTTGAACTCTTTAAAGAAGACAATATGGTTGCTTTGAATAATACAGTATGATGCTAAAAAAGACAGGGTAAGTGAAATGAATTGAGATCAAGTCAAAACAATTATCTCTAGGCCATAAGAAAATCCTATGACATTCTCTGCTACAGCATACACACATTCCCACATGCAATCCCGACATTCATTGTCCAAATAAACATTAACATGCATAGAATGATTTGAAAATGTATAGTTGATTGCAATAATGTGAAAACCACTTGTGGGAGTGGCTGTAATGGCGTGGTTATGTAGAACTGTGGTCTCAATGAAGGAAGGTCCCGAAAGGTCACAAGTCTGTTCTCATGATTTACATAAAGGTCAAAGGAAAAAACACACTCACCCTCAGGTCTAAAGTGAGTAAAACAAATCATGTGAGGCAACGGGCAATGTTGAAAGGGCTACCACCATCTTAACAACATGGCCCTCTAGGTTTGTGTTTTCTTTAAACTAAATGTCAGCGCTGTGTTTATATTCACTCTATGCTTACTTTAAGACCTGTTTTAAAAGCCGATACAAAGACGATGAGCATAGCACTGTGGATAGTTTAGTCATCCAGGAAGTGACAATGACATACCTTCTTTTTAAAGAACTTTAGCAACCCACCAGCAAAACCAAAAATAAACCAAAAATACTTACAAATACTTACAAATTTTGCTTCAGTGAACTTTTCCCCTGTAACATCAATGTTATATTCTACCAGACTTACAGCTACAGGTATACTTTCTACTAGGGATGCAGCAATACTCAATATAATATTGAATTGTTCAATACAACCCTCACAACTGAATACACCTGAGGTTCAATATCAACATCATTTGGTGCACTAAAAAAGGGTTAAATTGTGCCATACTTCTGCCAATACAGGAAGAACTATTGTGCCCCATGTATTGAGATATGCATTGTATATGAAATTATAAGACCCCTTTGACACCCCTTTTCTCCAATTTGAATGAATTCCAATGTTCAGATATTCATCCATCTCTTTGTAAACATCAATACAAATTGTATTGAGTTATGTCTGCTTGTAGGCCTGTAACTTGCCAGTGGCCCGTGGTCTCAGCATACAAATAAACCTGGAGACGCACACAGGGCGGGTTGGGCCATTTCGGACAGTCCTGAAGCTTCTGACACCTCTGCAGCCCTCAGCGGTGGTGGTTATTGAGATTGTGCTAACGCAGAGAGTGACATTGTCCTGGGAGGGCACACTATCGGGAGGCAGGAACACGCTGTCCCCTCTGCTGCTGCTCTTGGGTCTGACAGTGCAGTGATATGAACTCAAAACTGTGCAGAGGTAGATAACAGCAGGCTCATGGGGGCACAAGGCCACAACACACCACCGAGGAGCTAACAGGCTAACTAGCACTAGCAGGGATGCACATTACAGGAGAGTGGGCAGTAGATGTAAGAGCAGGGGCTAACAGGCTAATAAGCACCGGGACAAGCCTACTTTATTATTGTGGGATAGTAAACGTCATCATCACAACTATGCTCCTAAATTTCTTCATTGACATAACTGACCTGGAACTTTTGTCAGGTCATTAGGGCTGTAGTTAACTAAAGACATGTCCTGCCGGTCAATTAGTCGACTAAAAAGGGAGTGTGGCAAAATCTTAATCGACCATTTTGTTTGTCTAAGAAACCATCGGCCGATTAACTGACTAAACTACTAAAAATGTACAGTTCTACAGGTATTGCAAAGAATAAGACAACATTGTATTTGTTTATACTGGGCCATAAAAGAGAAATTTGACCCCAGTGGTATTGACTGTGGCTGTGCCTAATTTTGAGTCTTACTCTAAATAAACTTACAGCAACAAGTGACAAGTGCAAACCAACACAAATACATCAATGCTTTTTAGCAGCAAATATGAACACAATCTAAAATTAAAACAATCCTAAAAAAATCATCCTTCAGTATTGATTTAGCGTTGAAAGTTTAAGTTATCATTTAAAACATGAGGTTTCCTGCAAGGTTGGCATTGGCAGCTCTAATTAAACCAATACATCTTAATAATAATGTGAAAATGTCACTGTAACATTGGGTGGAGCAATAAACAGACATGAGTAATAATAATTTGTAGACAACATTGTAAAAGCTTATACTAACAAAATATAAAAGGAAAACATTAGAGCTGCAAGATTAATCGAAATCGCAATTAGAATGGATGCGATTGCAAAGGGTGCAATTTTTCAAGTACCATAATTTCCTCCTCAAACTAATATCCTGTCTTATTCTGTACAAAGACAACTAACCTTATATGTTACATCCATACAAACAGGTTTCAAAATATGATTATTGTATTAGTTTTTCAGTTCATATTTCAGTCTTTTTGTTAATTCTCCTGGACACATTTAAAATGTGAACTTTGAACAGAATCATATTATTAACACATAAATCGCAAATCTAACCGTAATCGCAATGTTTGGGAAAAATATCTAATTGCGATTTTCGTCCAGCTAGAAAATATTGAGAAAACTCAATCAATAGTCATCAATATAATGGAGTAACTTTAAGATGATCTTTGGCAGAGGCTTCCCTTTGCTCCTCCACGATGCACACTGGTCCCTATGCCTCACCACAACAGCAGATAATCTGCACTGGCACAACTCCGGTTTAGTGAACTCCAGTGACATAAGCTAATTATAATGGGCCCTGGTGAAAACTACACAGTACGCAAGCCCTATTTACACAAATAAAACCTATATTACGCAAATACGGCTTAGCTAATTGAGAGATGGGGAACAGGTGATGCACATGAACCCATCATGCAGGGTGGAAGTACGTGCACTCCGGCAATAGTGGACCAACTGTTGTTACTTCAAACTACTGGTCAAAGAGAGCCCTAAAATCTACCTATAACCAGTGTTCCGCTTTATCTGAGTCAAAATGAGTAAAACTCATATTCATGGCCACAACCATAATTATATTCATCAGTGGTAGAAAGAGTGCTGAAAATTTGTACTCAAGTAAAGTTACATGGCTAATAATGCACTCAATTATAAGTACTGCTACCAAAATTGTACATAAGTACAAAATTATGGACTGGGTCTTGTACAATACTCAGTAACTTCTATGATTTAAAATGCAACCAGTTGCATTTATATGACTAGAATTATATACGAGTACAAGTACAGGTTTAAAAATCCAAAAAAGTACAATTACCCCAAAAATGTACTTGCGTATAGTAGCTTGAGTATTTGTAATTAGTTACTTTCCCCCGCTGCCTATAACTCAGAATGTTCAGGTGGTAAGCAGGTGTGATTATTAAAAATATGAAATTACTCCCTATGAAATTTCTTCACACTCCTGCAACCATTATGAGACAACCTAGCCCTGGTTTATTACTGGCTAAATGCTATATTGATCAGCAGAAATGAGTCATTCAGTTATTAGCTAGACCAGCTATGAAGTTATACCAACTAGATAACCTTTCATCTCACATACACACACTACCAACTGTGGGGCCATTTAGTTTTGTTATAGGGCACCATGCATACTGTACTTATTGATCAGGGCAGGGGGAGGTGTCTGACTCATAGCCGGAACAGAGTGAACCGTGACCGGCTTGTCATTACTGCCTAGGATCACTTTCCCTGTAACGTGTGATAGCCTCTTCGCCAGGCATCCGAGCGGCTAATCAGCTCTGGCACTGGCCTGGTTAGGTGTAATCGTGGCGCAACAGCTGACGGTCGACCTGGTAAAGGAGTGGGCTGAACCGTGACAAGCCTGTCCATTTTGTCCACTTCCACTAGAATGTCCAAAGAGTAGCTTACATGCCCCTTAAAAGACCCTACATATCGAGTTCAATCCATCAACCAGTGGGATATATTCAATATGGGGGACAAATCTATCTTGACATGGGGATGTTGTCGCTGTCCAAGCTCTTTTCAGTCTTCTGTAACATGTTAGCTCTCTTGTTAGCCGCTTTAGAGGAAGCGGTCTGTGGCGTTAGCTTTGATTAGCAACAAGCTAAAGCTCAAAAGTGACCGGTGGTTCACGGTTGCTATGCGCGCTTAGCAACAGCACCGGCAAAGTGTTTCAGGTGGCGATTAATGGGAATAAATCTGGATTTTGGATCTATGTGAATAACTACAAGAGCATATTCGAGCATTAAAAGTCGTATTTTTGGAACCCAGTAAGAGAGTGTGTATTAAGTGAATGACTGGACAGGTGTAGAGAGAATGGGCCGAACCTGGCACCAAACCCGCTTCCTCTAGCGATTCTGTGGGTGCACATCATCGTAAATCCCTCCTCGGCTGAATGGACTGCTCGGCTGCTCCACTGCTGGCCGCTGTCCAAATGTGTGACACATTTAACACTTCAGTACTGCACACAAGATACTACTCTGATGATTATTGTGCTAATTGTTTATTATAAAAGCCTGACTTCTAACCAGAAAAACACTCAGCCACGGCTCTGAGTGGCCATCTGCTCCCAAATAGTGGCACTAATGAAATGGTACTAACGTGTGGAAACGCCTCAACCTGTCAAACTACATCTAAACTAAGCAGAAGTGAGCTCCAGAATCAGGCCAAACTATATGCTTCAGTTCTGTGTTGGCACTGCACACCTTGATATAAAAAGATCTAGCTAATCGTTTGCCAAGAGAGACCCGGGCCTGGAAGAGAAGCCGCTGACTTACGTGCGTTTATCTGCCCCGGCCAAACCAGCCAGTTCCCTCCTTCTCCGCTTCTTCCTCCTTTTCTCTTATCCGCCTCCTCGTTTTCCCTTCAGCGATCCCTCCCTCCACCTGTCAGGGTTAATAATCCAGCAACCCGAGCGTCGAGGAACCGGGCTAGGCTAGCGTGGCTCTCGTCTTCACCCCTTTTCCACTGCCTACGGTAGCGATCCGGTCGGTCGGCAATGCTGGCTGATAAGTGAAGCGAAGGCGAGGAGGGGGGAAGCACTTGACCGCCGCAGCCTCTTACGACCGACCGACGTCCACGCTGCTGTGACGGAGGGTGGGACTTGCTGAGGCAGGCAGCAGGAGAGGCGCGGCTAACCGGGCTAGCACCGAGGCTAACAGGCTAACTCGCTAAGCACTTGTTAGCTGATTTCTTGTCACTTGTTCGCGCTGCTCCCTGCAAGATGCCGCCCCGGACGCTATCAGCAAATCCGGCTCAAGTCAAACAAATGCACCTCCGGATTTCAACAAAAGCACGTGCTAAGAGATATTCCAACAGGTTTGCAGCAGAAGACCGCGTCAAAATCCCGTAAAAATGAATGAAAACGGGTCTCCTCCTATCCTCTCCTGGACAGGCGCTTCTATACACACTCTGCAGTTGGTGGAACATGCACGAATGAACCACAGACTGAAGGGGGCGGGATTAAAGAAAGAGACAGCGATAGGAGCCAATTAGAACGTGAGGACAGGGACTTCTCAGCCAATGGGATTCTTTAGAACAAGAGCTGAGGGGGGATTACATGTAAAGCCATATTAGTTTAGTTAAATTACCACACCCACAGGCTATGGGATTTATTAATTGGAATAGGCTATATCAACAGATTAGAAATTATGCAATCTTTATGATGGCAAGAGATTAGGAATAGAAGATGACATTTGATAATATGTTGACCTTTGCCATACACGTATAGGCTTAATAACATCAGGGTAGTCTTTTAAAATAGCCTACTCTAGCACATCCGCTTTTTTAATGCTTAAATGAAGATTAGGGGTACTATGGGGTCGTCAAAATATCATTTTAGTAAGTCTTGTATGCAAAAATTGCAATGTGTTCCGTGGTATTAAAGGTGAACCGTGTAATTTTTCTAAGGGAGGGTCTGTTACCTGCTTGTCTCCATGGAGAATGCTATACAGCATGGCATTAAACTTATCCATTTTTATTGGATTTATTCATTATTCATGAGGACAAGCAATTGATGCCAACAGGCCGAGTTACAGGTTAGATTTGTGGAGAAGTGGAGAATGTACATTTATCAAGGTATATAATAAGCAATGGAAACACCCGTGGTTAAATTAATGCAAGATAGATACGATCAATTACATTCTTTACTTTAAACATTCCATGGTGGCAGACCCACCACCAGAAAAGTTACATAGTGCACCTTTAAAGCAATATTGTTGTTTTTTCTTTATTCCATCATCCACTTACTCCGCAGCTGAAATGCCTGTTAGATAATATAGTTACTCTTGAATTCGTTTTGTGCTTAGGCCCAAACCATTGTAAGATTGCAAAGACATAAATTAATTAGTCTACCTTATTTTTA
>KN473148.1:26325-51893 GCA_000787095.1 Periophthalmodon schlosseri
ACCAGGGATTCTGAGGAAACATGAACTGGACTGACCACAGATATAGATAGAAAAGACGGTAAAGAAACTAAAATCATGAATAATCACGATTACGTTGATTTTATACATATTGTAATTTACACTAGGGCTTCAATCAATGATGTATTATGTTAATGTCAAAAGTTAACCTTGTTCAGTAAATGATAGCTAGAACAGTACATTTTGGGGATCAATATTTAACTTAATATATACATTTTCTTCCAATACAGTAAGATTTAAGCTGCAGAGGATTGAATAAGTAACTTTTATGGCTAATTATTGCTTCATTCTACCATTTATTTTTTGTTACTCATGTCTTTTAAAGCTAAAAATGGTTTATTCTGATTATACTAGGGATGTAATAATAACCGAAATATCGTGATATATTGTCAAAGGTCTCACAATAATACCGTGGGCTGTCACAATATATCCAAATATACACTCCTCTGCTTAAATGCATGCAGTTACCTACACTACATAGACCATGATCCTTTGCTCCATTTCAGTGCAGACAGTATGAAGAAATAACTGCTCTAAACAACTTTTCTATCTTAATACTTTGGAATATGACAGTAATATAGCACCAAAGTCTTGTCAAGGCTTTTTACAAAAGAAAAAAGTAAGAATTCTTGAATTCTCTTAGCATTTCCACAATATCACAATAGATATCGTAAAATGAATACTGTGATAATATCGTACTGTGAGATTTGCTTATGGTTATATCTCTAGATTATACTGCTCTACTGTTATTGTGTCAGTGACGAGTAGTTTCATTATTACTGATTATTGTGATGATTTATCTGTAGCAATATATTGTGCCTCAAAATGTGTTGTTACTAGGCTATATAGGCCTGTCATAATATCAGTAAACACGGTCATTATATGGGTTGAAGAATGAAAGATCTGAACTACCAGAAAACAGGAATCCTAGAGAATGATTATACAGAAGAGTGTTGTGGATGTAGTCAAAGACGACAAGGAGTTTGCAGGGGTGAGGGAAGAGGACGCAGCATTCCTGTTGTGTTAGTTCAGCTGTTTGTAGATACAGATTTATATAAAGGAAAACTACTCCAAACATAGCACTCAAAACACTTTGTGTTTATTAAACTGCATTAAACACAGACAGCAGGTTACAGGAAACAGCCCAGAGGTGGAGCCAAACCCCTGAGGTTGACTCTTCCTGTAAGCCGGGGCAGACAGGCCCCTATTCTGTATAGCTGCCAAGTCCCCTTGTTTATAGCGGCTTTGGGATTCTTTTTTGGGAAAGTCGCCTCGAGTCGAGTCCTGCGGTGCATTTTTTTGGGCTTGCTCCCGAGAGGCACAAAAGATTCAGTTGTGTTTCACGTTAAAGTGGGATTAAACACCTACATCCCACAACCACGTTACAAACAGAGCTGCTAAACTGGGTAGTACCTGAAGGACTAAAGAGAGTGAGGGGGAAGGAGGGGGGAGGTATGAGGAACAGTCACTGGTCTAACAGGTATCCACACTTCAAACTTCCAGTTGTTTGCCCTGTTTACAGCCAGGTGTTCCTGATTACAGTCTTGTGTGATGTCACCAATTACTGGAAATTACAGAGGCCACTCAAGGCAGCACAAACTTCCATTTAGATGTTTTTGACCAGAAAGCTGCCACAAATTACTAGGGACAGTAGATAATGCTTTTCAAACATCATATTCACAGTTTAGCAGTGAAAAAAGTAGATTTAGTGTTCAGTTCCACTTTAATAGACTTAAGTAACAGCCATATACAGTCTATGGTAATAACTGAAATACAAGCTATTAATGTTTTAAAGTCATTATTAATGTTAAACATGCTAATATGTGCATCTCATTAGCGCTCGTTCAGTTTGACACAACTAGTTGGATTCTTTCTGTAGGGCTCGGGTCTCTTGTTTTTTGTTTGTTTTTTCAAAGGCTTGGTCACTTACTGTGTTCTGAATATCTGGCAACCCTGCTATTCGGTCCCTCATCATTTACTCTGGGGTGTTTAGATTTGCCTATCCACCTGGCCGTTAATTCCACAGTTTGAATAAAGATCAGCAGTCTTACCCACAACCTTAACACTGAGAGGCAGGAGACAGGATAATCACTGCGAAACTGAAATGACAGTGCATTTTCACTGGTTTAGAGGCAGAGAATTTTAGATTTCTAACCAGTTGAACATTTTTTTCTTATTTTGAGCAAAATTAGTCAAGTAAGATTTGTAATTAATTTTTTTTTTACTAATTTAGTTGCCTCACTTAGTGCAGTTTTCTCCATTAATAGATAATTTAGCATAGAATATTAAAATATATATTACAAAACAAATTCTTCTGACACTAGCTTTGTGTCAGGTCTGCAGTAGCTCTGTAATGATGTGTCCACAGTAGCTTGTGTTCTCTAAGTGAGTGTGAGGCACTTATCACATTAGCCACAGTTCTTTCTTTAGCCACACATCAGGTGACATGAGAGGTCATGTGGTGGAATAGACATTTTGTCATTTTGTCAGTTGACTCCTGTATGATCACTCATTTCAACTGAATTAAGCCTCAGCTGTTTCGCTAGCAACACAAAGGGCACAGTAACCTGCGTGTCTGTGCGTAATTCCCCTCATAATGGCAATGCAGTGTGTTTTGTACCATTGAAGTTACTCAATTGATGCTTCAAATAGGATTTTTTTAAGACTTGTTTTGTTTCCAGGTATTTAGTCCAAAGCAGTGGGTGCAGATAGGGGTAGGCTGATACATTTTCCGAGCACTCAAGCCTCAAATGCAGGACAGTACATGGTTACTCAAACATGCAGTTATCAGAGTACAACAGACAGTTATAACATGGGAGGGGGTATTAGACTTGTATGGGGTATTAACTGCTAACACAGAAAAAATGGTAAATTCACCAAAAACAACATATTAACATGTTTTGTTTTTGATGCTCTGAGTCTCCTCTCCCTTTGCTGTTCATGCTAAGTCACCCCCCTATCACATTACGATCGGCATGTATCCACTAATGAAACTCCTGCACACTGCATCAGGTGTGTGAAGTTGTAGTGTTGTTTTATATCATGCTTTTGTATATTTATGGAAAACTGTCATGCGGGAGCACGGATGACATAGGTTCTTCAGTTGAGCATTAGACAGAACCTTAGCTCAGTGAGGGTTCGAATAGTGCCAGGGAGAGATTGCTTGATTACTCAAACATGCATGAATGACATAAAACCACTTTAGGTATGTTTTTGAGGGAACAATGCTATAACATGGTAGAAAGTCGATTTCGCATAATACCCCCTCTATAAAAGCCAATAAAGGTTGATTTTACATAACATGCCTTCTTTATTCTTAGTTCTCTTGTTTATTTTAAATATTTCAATAAAATATATTAAAAAAAAGCTATCTAGTGTTATTTAGGTTTTGGGTTATCTCCAGTCTAAACTTTCTGGTCTTGTGGGAACAGTTTAGAGCACTTCGTTAAGTGCAGGCCTCTGTCTCATGAATATTCAGAGCAACACAGAGGCCAATTAATGTGAGGAGAAGGGAGAGAGTAGTGAGAGAGAGGGATCTTAAGAACCGAGGAGAGAGGGGTGTCTTTATAAAGAGTTTAGGATTCAAGATAGCAATATAACATATTACATAATAGTGGAAAAAAAAACAAAAAACACTACTTAAAGGTACAGTATGCAACTCTGGAGGTAGCGCGTCACCTGCATGATTCCATGGAAATACTATGGAACATTCTCCATGGAGATAGATAATTTTATGCCCTGCTGTGGAAGATTATAGCCAAAGGAACAACATGTCCATGGATAAAGTACAATGAATTTTACAAAACTATTTCAATCTAACATTTTATCTTTCATTTTTGTCTGACACTATTTTTTTTTTTTTCAGATTTTTTCTTGTCAAAACTTGCACAGATGTGAATAAACAGAAAGAAATCAGATTACTCCCATCAAATGTAAGTGACATTTCAATAATCTGATAACTCCAGAAATCAGATTATGATCAGATTTTTGGTGTGTATGTAAACATTCGAAATGTAGACATGTTTAGTTTCTATTGCACCTTTAACTCAGGGTGGCAGTAGTAGTTCATTTTTGTCAATACTGCCCATCCATCCCTACCTACTACTACGGATGTGCAGTCTGACAAAATACAGACTTTCCATCAAATTTTGTCCTCAAAAACTGCACTGAGCATTGGCTATTCACGTGTTTCAGCGTCTAGTTCTATGGTGCCATTTTGACCATTCAAAATATATAACATTTAGTTTTGAATTGTTAACTGCTATGAAAACAGTTCTAATTTTTTCATCATTCTGAAAATCATAGATAGATCTCTTAATTAAAAACACAAAAGCATATCACTGATGATTAGAAATGATTGACTCTTAAATAAAATTCTATTAATTGAACCACTCTGGTTATCACTCACCATAGAGTGTCCCACTAAGAAGATGGGGACGCCTGGGTGCCTGTTCTTCATCAGGTCCACGTGCTGAAGAACATCTCGAATGTAAATCTGGAAGTCTCTGATGTTCATGCGCTCTCCTTCACTCTGCCCGTGACCCACTGCAAAAACAACAACAAGACAACATCGTTAGATCAACTGTTTGCTTCTTTAAAAGGTGCAATATGTAACTTTTGTGCTGGGGCCAAATTGCAGGTCAGATCCGTGGTAAGAATATATATTTTTCCTCAACAATAAAAACACCCAAATTGAATAAATACAATATAGGTAAGTTAAATGCCAATACTGTGGAATATTCCCGGTAAAATTAGCGGTTGTACAGTAGCAGTTATAGCAGTAATAATAATAGTGGTAGCAGCAGTAGTTGTTTCATACTCGATAAGCACCTAATTGTACCAGTAAGTTTTGTTTTTTTCTTTTTTTTTCTAGATTAACCCTGGTTCGGTATGATTAAAATGTCCACATAAAAAAGCTACCATGTTTCCCAGTATAATTTCTCAGTGTGTGTACAAACACAGGTGATGCTGCAGAGATGGAGGTGAGACAGTTTCCATGGCGACCTCCGAACCAATCATAGCCCCTCTCCCCGTCACATGACAGAGAGCTGTACAACCATGTACTTGTAGGGACTTTTAATGAAAATGTAAAAATGTACCCAGCGCTAATGTGAGGTTTTCCACCACTGATTCTACATGATTACAATGGGATCTAATTAAGCATTTAAATTAATTTTCATGTAATAAAGTAACTTGGCCCAGGACATATATATTGTAAAAGCAGCACTAAGGGTAAAAATGAGACTGATGAGTGCTGACTGCATCTAATTAATGCTTGGTGTGCTGTTAGCATGCTAGTTGTTTTGCCCTGGTTTCTGATAGTGGTGAAACACGCTTTTTAAACTCATTGCGGCGAATAATTAGGAGGTTATGAATGCGTTAGGAAAGGTAGGAACAAGTTTTTACCTTTGTTAAAAATATGATAAACAGAACTAGATCATTTTAAACTGTAAAAATCTGGTATAACAGATTTATATTGTTGTATCTTCATCAAAAACAGAGTTGTGTTTAATTTATGTAGTTCCTTTATATGCTCATTAGCTTATTACAAACCGGTTTCTTTTTCACTGTGTCAGATGCAGGTCTTGTGCGCTCTACAGGTGTTTTGTATACAACTATTAATATGGCTAGCTAAGGTATTTTCTACATATATTATTACAAGTTATGCAACAGAGTCCTGTACTAGGACAAAAAATTAAAACCACTTTTGAGCTCTCCTCTGCTCCAGACAGTGGCCTTCAGGGACTTGTTCCAGTTCAGGTTTTTCCATTAACACTGTCACATTCACCATCACCCCATCTCACACTTTTATCAGCTCTGGTCTGCTCCTATCAGGCTTAGTCAACTTCCCTGGTCTTTTATATTTTTTGTATTTTAAATCATATTTTTATTCTTTTGTTCTTGAATTGACTTTTAAAACAGCGATATCTAGGGATGTCACAATTTTAGTGTTACAAATGATTATTGTGAGAAAAAACATCATGATCTTACGATTATTCACATTGATTACGCCAAAAATCACATCCCTCCCTATAACATTCTGATCTACTGTCTGAATAATATATAACTAGAAATTCAACTGTGATTATATAAGGGCTAAACAATTTGGGAAAAATATCAATATCAGGAGCGCCACATTTTAAAGGTGGCGCACACTACAGGATTAGCAGTTTGCACAATAAGACAGGACATTTTGTCATTTGTGGAGAAAATTATGGTATCTCAAAAATTGCTATTTGCTGATTGCATCCATTCAAATTGCGATTTCAGTTCAGTTGCGATTAATCTTGCAGCCCTAGATTATATGTTTGAATTTTGAATAAAAATAAAGTTTCCAGTATTTTAATGTTTACAGTATTGCATTGACAAACCATGGTCGTGACCAAACACCAGCAGTTGCAGCTCCTTGAGTCTCTGGGCCACTTCGTCATAAGGTCCTATGTGTTCTCCAGCTCCATGTGCGATAAACACCAGGGCCCTACGGAGAGACAGGAGGGACAAAAAGGTTAGATTAATGTAAGAGGGCTAGAGTAACATTTTAAGGTTAAGGTTAATTGGAAGTGGTCAGTCTTGCTCTGCACTGTGGAAAATGAAAACTGGTAAATATAAATATGCTATGTATTTACTAGAAAAGGGTTTAGGTGATAAAATATATTAAAATAATGACATGAAATTTTGAATCAGTAATATTTTCAAATATTTTCGTATATTATAAAATGGTAATAATACATCTGACAAAATATACTGATCTCTGTTCATGGCTTTCAGCTTCCTGTTATACAACACTGTGACGACTTTTTCCCATTCAAAAGGTATAAGTAATTTTAAATTGTTAACCACTGTGCAACTGTCCTAATTTCTTGAAACTTATGCATAGCATTGAATTGATCATTTTATTGTTCAATAATTAGGAAGAATGCGTTAGTATGCTAGTTGTTGTTAGCTGTACCATCACACCACACACTGTCTCTGTGAAAAGTGCTCATAAAGGATTTGGAATGCATAAGGTAAGTGAGGAATGACTTTGGATCACTGCAAACTGTTTTTTTGTGTTTTTAAGATAGTAAAATTCAGGTACAGTTCCTTTAATAAACAATTTGATTTTTTAAAAAGAACTACCAAAAACTAACAACCCTAAAATCAAGTGGCAGTGTGATACTGCAATATTCCCATTTACAACCACCGAAAATGTGTGAGCTCAAAGTTAGTAAAGTATTGAATCTGTGTAAATTGCAGCAGCAGTAAATGAGTCCTCTTCAGTGTTTCCAAAGTTAGACAGATGAATCAGAGGAAGAATGAAGAGACTGCAGCCTTCAACAGCCCCATTACAAACTATTATAACCCAGAGAAGTGACTGGGAACAAAGAGGTGCTCTCAGGGCTGGAGGAAATTGGAGGATTTAAAACTCTACTCTCAAAGACCCTTTAACTTGTATGTAAAAAAGAAGAGTTTTTCCTACACAGATATTTTTTTTTGTTATAGACCAAAGGAAATGCCTTAACACTAAACACAAAAAAAAAACGAATCTAGGAATAATCCAAGACTAGATTAAACAGGATTAAACCAGAGGTAGCAGCAACATGGACTAAACTAGGGAGGAACTGTACCAGAACTAAATCTATTCTAAACCAGGTCAAATCTTTCAATATATCTTTTCAATATATGGTTTGAGTCAAACACGTAATAAATATAATGCCAGAAGGACCAGGTAAACCTTAGACCTTCACCAAGGCACTGTCACAATCTCACAGTGGTTAATAGGTGAATGTTCAGTGATATCCATCCGCTGACCGATGACCCTATTTCAAACCCACAAACACTTTAAAACAGAAACAGGTTCACCCAAAGGACAAAACCCCGAGCTACAAACAAAGCAATGTGGTCTTCTCCATTCAGTGTAGTGAAGACCGCAGTGAGCGTTATATTGGAGAAACAGCCTTTCCATAAGAGAATGTACCAACACCGAGCTCCTCAGGGCCCCCAGTCCGCCGTGCATTTCCATCTCAAAGCCACTAACTACTCCTTTGAAGATAGTGGGGTACAGATGTGAGCCAAAGAAAAGAAATGGTTTGAGAGGGGAGTTAGCAAAAATTTTTGCTAGGAAAGACAATCCATCTTTGAATGCGGGCCTCAAACATCATTTATCTCCTATTTATCATCTCTATCTCTATCCTCAGACCTAAACCTAAACAAGGAGGACAATAGTGCTAGCCAGTGTGCTATCAGGTGTGAGAGCACCCATTAGGGCCTGAATCATTATGCAAAATATGACTCAGGCACAGTTCACAGTTAGTGACACAACACACACCTGTTTACAGCCAACAAACAGAAAGTGTAAACAGGTGCGTTAGTTTCAGTGTTCAGCTCCTCCCTTCATGTAAGGCAGTGTTCACCAGTAACCTGACCGAAACTGAAGGAGTTGCTTGGATGAGCAGCGAAACGTCTTCACTCTAAAACTTTTGTCCAGTTGACAGAATTGAATTTTTCTTTTCCTAAGAAACTTCAAAGTATTTAGTATGAGAGAAATGTCTTACAAACCTTGGATATTTGTAGCTTGATATTTTTAAAGTTAACATCAAGTTTTTATGGCCGAGATGATGCAGAATGTCTTGTCCTTTGTATAGAGCAACTCAATAGAAGTCTTTGTGTGTTACTGTACAGATCTGGAGGCTGCAGAGGCTAAATCAGTTCACTCTCTGTCCACTCTTTGTCCTAATGTGAGACGCTGACTTTTACAGACTGCAGTGAAGGCAACATTCCTCTCATTCATCAGCACCAGTTGGGTCTCTCTCAATTAACCCCATCCTTGTGACACCAAAAAGACCAGTATTGAGGTCTAGGGCTGCCCAGTTAATAACAATTGAATCAAAACCACAACGGCTGAAATTTTTTGAAGTACCGTCATATCCTCCACAAACAAAAAATGCTAACCCTGTAGTTTAGATCTGTACAAACATGTTCTGAAATGTGATTCTTCTGTTAGTCTGTCCGTTCATATTACTTTTATAGTTCATATGTCAATTCATATGAACCTTGAAGTTAATCTTATTAAAAATATATAAATCGCAAATCTGATCGCGATGGCAATGCTCGTCAGAAAAATCACTATTAGATATTTTTCCCAAATTGTTAAGCCCTGCATCAGCCACTCCTAAATATCTATTGAATGTCTTTCAGCTCAGGCTAAAAGCTTTAAGGTAGTACTAATAATACGTCTGTCAATAATACTGATCCATGCAGTAGCTCTTTATTTTGTCCTTTTTTACGTCCTGTCCGAGCTCATGAGAACCTCAGTCTTCCTCGTCTCCCACAGAACCCTCCTTTAATCTGCACTCTCAGTCCAAGGGTTGAAGAGGGTCAAACCAAAGACAACAGGAGGGCTAATGGAGTGGCTGGTTTTAAGCTCAGTGCAAGTTATGCAAGTGGATTCATTCAGAAGAGAGAATTTAGAATTACCTAAGCCTCTCAGACCATGTCTTGAACTTAAAACCTGTTCAGCGCATTACAATCAATTGAATAAAAATGTGCTTTTCTAGTAGGGCTGGGCAATTAATCAAATTCATTTGATTAATTTGTGTTTATAATAATCGAAATTTTGAAAAATTGCAAAATCATGAAATCAAGGATTCTTATGAATTAAGTTTACTTCTGACTTTCTTACTTGCAAAGCAGGATTATTGTGCAATTAAACAATTGGCATTGTAAAAAATCTCATTCTAATTTAAACTATTAATATTAGATTACATTTCTATACAAATGTAATTGATTGCAGTTTACAATTTCTTAAATAATAAGATAAGAATGAAAATGTACAAAGCTTACTCTGTTTGGAAGACAAGCAGAACCTGCTTTGACTTAAAATTGATTCAAATCGTAATTGTCCAGTGTGCACAAAAAAAAAATCTAGATTTTATTTTTTGGCCATATTGCCCAGCCCTATTTTCTGGTCGGTGCTCGCTACCTGCTTGTCTCCAAATGTTATCGCTTTATCTGAAATGTTCCACAGTATGGGATTAAATTAAAACAAATATTAATTTATAACCATGTATTCTTATTGTGAGAGGGCTCGCCTCTCCAGAGATCGATGTGTGTTTGAAAATGTTTACTATATACAAAATCTTGATTTGAAAACCTTTTTCCCAAAAATTGTGAAGCCTCTCTTAAACCTATTCACTCACAAAACCTGTAGAGTAGTTGAACTTAAAAGTCAAATTGCATGTCTAAAGCCTGTACTTTAAAGTGCAGACAGGAAATATAGGCTTAACCACAGTGTCAGAGTGCAAAGTGTAAAGGGAAGTTAAGGGGAATGAGTTCAACATGAAACAGACAGAATCTGGTCTCTCTTTTCTTGTATATCTTCACTATTAACATACGTGTTATTATATACAACAACACGCTTGGAAAAACATAAGTACATTTGTACTGGTGTGTTATATATTAAAAACAGTTCAAGGAAATTGGCAAATTTGGGTAACTTAAACCTAAAAGAACCCTGATTGTTACTACAGGACAGTAGTAAAAGAACAAACTATTTATATTTTCATGACTGCAGACACTAATGTAGTTAATATAAATATGCAGCATTCAAACCTTCCGCGTTACAAAACTGCTGGGCCCGATGGGGGCTGATGGTGTAAATGTCACCACAACAAAGAGTCAGCATCTCCAGTGGATGGCTGCAGATCACGCAAGCAAGCAGCGGAATAATTTGTGCCAAAATGAGTATGCAACGCTGCCGAATCCTGCATATATCAAAAAATAAAATTGGAGAATGATGTAAGTAAAGAGCAGTTTGCCGGTGGCGATTAAAGATTACTCAAACATGCACAAATCACCCCAATACAACTATGGCTGAGTTAATGGTGAGGAGAAACAATTATAACATGGTTAAAAAGTCAATTTTGCATAATAGGTCTGCTTTAAGTGACAAGTGGAACAACAACCGCTCAGAGCTGTTTATTGATCATTAACAACTATGGTTACCAAGCATTTAATACTAAACCTGGACAATTCAAGACAGCTTTCAAGACAAAGTTAAATTTAATAAATAAACAAAGGTTTACAGTCCAATCCCTGCGACTATACAACTTTACATCACTTTTTCACAACTGCTCTGTCTCTGCCCTCAGCCTTATATTTACACTGTACATTCTTTACCTAGTCCGACTTTGTGTGTCCTTGAAACACTTAGTCTGTCAATCATTCCTCCTACTCCACTCTTTAACTTTCACCCACTTCCTATGTCTCTCCCCTGTGTTATTATAAAACAGTGTAGGAGGTCAAATCTACTGTGCCATGTTGGATGTTTGAAGATCGCTCAAGTCCACTCACCGCTGAGGTCACTACTTTCCCAGGAAATATTTGTCCTACAATTTATGTGGTAAAAGAGGAAATCAGTGGAACAAAAAACAAACTAAGGAGGAAGTAGGGTTAATATTTACCTAGATGCTAATCGATACTAACACTAGTATCAAAACAGGATACAAAAGATACAAGATACTAGAACAAGTACCAATACTCCATCCATCCATCCATTTTCTTCCGCTTATCCGGGGCCGGGTCGCGGGGGCAGCAGTCTAAGCAGGGACTCCCAGACTTCCCTCACCCCAGACACATCCTCCAGCTCCTCCGGTGGGATCCCAAGGCGTTCCCAGGCCAGCTGAGAGACATAGTCCCTCCAGCGGGTCCTGGGTCTTCCCCGGGGCCTCGTCCCGGTGGGACATGCCCGGAAGTGCATTGGTCCCAAGTACCAATACTGAAATAAATAATCTAAATAGGACACAATTTGACCTTTCTTGAATAGAAAAGAAAGGTCTTGATCTATATCACAACTAGTACAAGATCACACAGAAATATGAAATAAACTACTGTTAATTTGGGTTGAAAATAACATTCTACTGTCTACATTCTACTTAAAAGTATTTCCGTTGAAGTTTGACATTTTAGTATCGCAATAACATAAGCAATACATATTATTCATATTATTCATCATGCAAGAAATTTTGAACTAAAACAAGATGACTCCTGTTACTTTAAGGGACTCTAGTTTCAGGCTCTTGGTTGTCCATTGTCCAGCTGGATTGAATAGAACAGGTGTTAGCCAACCTGAAAAACGTTTAGCCAAATCTTCTCCCTCTCATAATAAAGAAGAATCAGGTTATGCTATCCCTTTATGCTGCAGGAATATAGGCCAAGTTTAGTCCTGGTCTAGTCTGAGTTTACATCCTGGTTGAGTACCACGAGTCATGTTTTTGCCCCTGGAATTGCTGACATACTAAATTTCAAACTCAATTTTTGGTACTAAGGAAAAGGCTCAATACTTGATATCGATTTTGATACATCAAATATGGTAAAAACACAATTTTTAATATGTATTTTTAACCGCATTATAATAAGTTTCTTTGTATGTGGTCTTATATAAGTTCTGATATAGACTGATCTTTCTCAAATCTAGTCAGAAAAGGTCGAATTGTGTCCTATTTGTGTTCAGTATAGATACGTGCTCAAATGTAGTTTTGATACTAGTTTTTGTATCAGTTAATTATCTGGGTATTTTTATTTATTTTAGTCCTGGTCCAGCCTTAACCGTGCCCAAGCCAAAACTCTTCCTCCTGAGCTCCTATCACTCATAAAACGTAATGAACTCTCATATTATATCCTTCCTGAGGCATTCTAACCCTGTGCTGGTCTATGTTGTGACTGAACAAAGTGATGCTGAGGAGCAGGATGCGGTCACCATGGAAACAGAGGCATCCTCCGTATCTCGCGCCGACAGAGACAGAGCGGAGTTTATAAAGACGTGAGCATTCACCATTCATCAATGTCAGCTGCTGCTCAGCATTCACGCGAGATTATTACCTCAACATGCAGACAAGAGAAAGACATGAGGGAGGAAATTGGACTGGAAAAAAGCTGTGTAAATACACAAATAGGATTTATAGATGTATAGAGGAATAACTTTTTACTATTGCACAATTTTGGAAAAAATACCCATCAAATTGCGATTGGGATTTGTGATATACGTTTTAAAAGTACGATTCTGTTCATATTGTAAACAACTCCAAAATAATTGCGGCTGTGTTTGATAAGTGCACCAACTCAAATTGTGTTTTCAGTTCAATTGCGATATAATGTGCAGGTCTAGTAAAACTCCATTCAAATTTAGGTTGGGTTAAATGCTCGACTGCCCTCTGCTGGCAACAATGGGGAGTGAAGCATGTTGAAATTATAAATTAGCTGCATAGCCATTAGTCAACAAGACGCTAAATGACAGATTTATTGAAGTGAATTTTGGCATTAAGTGATCTGAATGAGTTTGGTGAAAGTGTATGGACTTTCAAAACACAGATAGGATCGCTTAAAAAAAATACAACTAGTACAGAATTATTTTCAGACGCAAGCAACATAATACACGTTAAAAGCTAAAAACATATTTAGCATATGTACTTTTGAAACTAAATTTGTAAATGTAATAATGCACAGTAACCTCGTGGTACCCACTATTCCAGTTTGGAGGGAGCCCAGGTGTTTATGTGAGAGAGTAAACACACTGTACAGACTGAGCTCAGCAGCTTCTGTCTCATTAAAGTGCCTGTAAATGTACTTCCTGTGGAGGCTACCAGGCTTTAATCAACACCACTAACACTGGAACCAGCGTTCTGGTATTCTGAAAATATAATACATAACAGATCTTTAAAACAGCAGATTTTTTTCTTTATTTAAACTTTTTTTTTCTTTATTTCTGTGTTAATTTATCCATTTATAATTTGAGTAAAAAAAAATGTTCTTTTTCTTCTTTTGGCATATTTTTGATGTTTTTTTGCTGCCTACAGTAACCTAACTGAAACTCAAAGTACTCAACAAAATAGTGACTTCAGTAATAGTATAAAGTAGTTTCAGAGAGTGTTCCTAATAGAGAGGAAAATTATAAAGTACAAAAATCATTCTATCAATCTTAGGGAGAATTGTAAACACGTGTGCTATACCTTGCCAATTACCCCTCAAAAACATCTCAAATTTTATCCAAATCTGAAGCAGGTGAAGAAACAGACCCAGATTGTAGTAGACCTTTGATTAAATAAAATCATTATGACAGTTTCTTTTGCTTATAGGTTGCACTATGTAACTTTTCTGCAACGTGCTTGTCTCCATAGAGATGTACTGCTTTTTTTCTGAACTGTTCCACAGCATGGCATTAAACTCATCTATCTTGCTTTTTTTTTAAGTGTTTTTTCGTATACAAAGATACCTTGAGAAACATGGATTCTTTGAGTGGAGTCGCCTCTCCACAAATATGACCTGTAACTTGGTCTGGTGGCATTTCCTGATTTGTTTTTATATGCAGAAACATTCCAGGTAAAGTAGTAACATCTCCATGGAGACAAGCATGTGGCTGACCCTCCACCAGAAAAGTTATAGTGCACCTTTATGTATGAAGAAAAAGCAAACATCAATATTTTACTTAGATGAATCTATATGCCAGCGTTCAATATACACAGATGTTAAAGCTGATGTGTTGCCAGATCCTACAGTGATCCCTCAATCTCCTCTCTGTGATCTTGAGTGAAGCCCCGCCCAAACTTCTTAAGTCCTTAATGTTGTCCTTAGATCCACATGTGTGTCTGATTTCACGCTGACACTGCCACATGTTCTGCTCAATCTCAGGAAAAAACTGGAACCAGATCAGAGCCCTTTCTACATGCAAGAAAAATACATTTAAGACGATCAGAGAAAAATTTGCGTCCACGTGCTTTTGACATGCGGGGGGATCGTAAAAGTGAGACATGGTTTAGAGCGAACTTCTGAATACATCTGGAGACAAGCTGAAAGCATGTATATTTTTAGAGTTATGATGATTTAAAGGTTTACGTAGCGCCTGTGTGAGCGAGGAAGATAACATACTGAGCTGTTAGGAGAACACATTTTTCCAGTTCCTATAGCAGTATGTGAGGACTTACACTTTAGAACAGGACATGGACTGGACTAATAGTCTAACTAAACCACCTTTGTTCCTCTCAGATGGATATTTAGACCAGTCCTGCAGAACTGACTTGTCCAGCTGACTTAATTAGAGATTGAGCAAAATGATTTTCCTGGTTCATAGCGATTGTTTGGAATCCAGAGAAACCAATGATCAATAAACTTGATATTTTTGGGCTGGTCTGATATCAGAAGCTAAGCAGGGTTGGTCTTGGTTAGACTTGGATGGGAATAACAGGTACCGGACTGGGGTGGTACTGACTCTGAGGTACAATCGCAGAAACAAGGGGTGCTGCAGGTGTAAGAAGGTGCACTAGTTGCTGGATCTCCCCTGAGCAAAACTAGATCTATTTCTAACAGAGATAAGATAAAAATAAACAAATTTGAAAAGTACACATTTTGTATTTAAATATATTTAAATACAAAATGTACTGCGGCGCGCTAACCTGTGAGCGCTGAGCAGTGACAGAGTTACAGCAGCATATCGCGCTTTTTACTTTGTGGAGGACTTTTGGCAAAAGAACAGACAAAAGGACAACCCCGGACTGGATAAAGAGGAAGAAACAACAACGTGGATCCCTAAAAGTTTAGACTTGTTACAGTCTGGATTTGTTGGACAGGTCGTGTTTGTTTAAAACTAATGCATCAGGACTTGTTGTCCTTGTTTACACTGTGAAAAGACCATCGCGGGACAAAACCACATGTCCCCTGTCTCACAGTGGTGGATTTGGCTTCGTCTGAGGAGGAGAGCATCGCGGTGAGTAAGACTGATGAAGTTACAGTGTTTATCTTACTCCAAAGCCTGCTTGCTTATTGTGTGTGCATAAAGTGAGGCTGAGCGCGCACGAGGGCCAAATTATATTTTGTGCCTTCACTTTGCATTTGTCATGTATTTTTGTGTAGGTAACAAAGGCTGAAAGGCTATTCAGAAAGTGGGCTGTTAACACATGCGAAATCCGCATTCCTTGAAAAAAAACAAAAAAACTGCACCCCCATCCAAAATTACATTCCCACGGCTATGCTCTAGAGCGTACTGTGTAGTTGTGTCCTTTGGCAAGACACTTCACCCACTTTGTCTCCTGTGTCACTTTGTGTCCTGTTTCGGTAAAAGTCTTCATCGGATAATTTCTTTTTTCTTGCTTGGACCACAGTATACTGCGATGCATTTTTTTCCATTTTTGAAGTTGCTGCTCCTTGCATTTTCACCTCTATGAAGACACTGGTGAGCTTTTTCTGTTTGATTTCATATTGGTGGTGATGATGTGATACTCCCAGATGGGGGGCAAGAGTCAGTTTTTCCTGTTGATTATATTGTACTTTACCATGAAATATCTAAAAGGAAAATTCAAAAATGTTCAACGTGAATTTCTATTCATAAGCAGACCCCAGAACTCACTATACTATAATAAAAAATTGCATTTTAAAAACATTCATTTCAGCTGCCTGCCCCCCATTTGTATTAAATATTATTGGCCTATAAAATGTTGTGATGTCATCTGAAACCCATCAATATGTGGACCTGTCGCGAACACATTTTGAACTACAATTTCTTGCTACAGAGCATAATACACAATAATATTGAAAGTATTTTATGCCACTAAGGCAGTAACCCTAAAACAGGATAATACCAACGAACCTTCATCTAAGTGAACTATATTGTAAAACTTTGGCCAGCAATAAATAAATACTACAATTAAACACTTAAGTAGTTAGTTCTAATGTCTATAACGTGTCAGAGATGTTATTCGACCAACTACAGCTCGAATGTCATCATATAGGACTAACACTACAAAAAATAAGAAAAATACCCTACACTAGTGCGAAGAAAAGGTACATGCAATAATTCAAATCGATATAGTAACTATCATGACAGGCCTACACACTTGCACTGCCCCAGCCACATATAGAAAAAAAATATAACTGACAAAACAGGAGAGGAGGGCACAAGGGCAGGTTAGAGCTTTACATTTACAGTACACTCTGAACTATGTACTAAAGTGAGAGCCCCCAGTTTGGATACAGCCTGTATACACATCCGGAATGACCGGGATCAACTCAGAGCAAAACTAACATTTACATAAGTGTTTTTCCCACAAAGGGTCGACCACTCACCCACTCACCTTTGGCCTCATTCCTCCAGTACACTGACACCGAGCCACAGACCTACTGTTAGACAGAGCCACCTCTCACCTAGGGCTGCACCTAGGGCTGCAAAATTGGCTGTATCAGAACAAGTATAAGACACATAGACTAGTATACGCCCACGAACCACTATGGAACCTACCTGGATGACTGATTACAAAGCTATAACTCCACATGGTAATAAGCAACAAGCAATAACATTATTAACAAGACATACATGGTAGTGATGGCTAATTGTTTACAGAAGATTAAAAAGGTGTATGTACTTAAGAACTGATCCAAAAACTACAGCTTGAAAAATGTAACTTCAAATACTTCAAATTACTCATCGAAATAGAAAAATAAATAATTTGATCCTTAAAATACAAAATCTCCCCTGTGTGGGAAAACCTGTCTTGAAAAAAGGAAGGGGTGGAGCTAAAGTGTTCTTCAAAAACAGATTCTTGGAACAGCAGAGATCAGATCAATATTTACCAAAGCGACCCATTTTCACAGCTTTAGTTCTGGCTCCTCTCTCTGCTCTCCTGGCACTGCTGTCTCTGCTGCCCACTCCGCTCTCCACTTTGGAGGTCTGTAAACACCAATTTAACATGCTAAACTGTGGCCAAGTAAAAGTAGTAGGAACGGCTGCAATGATAAATATGATAAATAATCATAGCCGTATTTTGACCGTTATCTGGACTCTACAGACTCAAAGTTATTAAGGAAAGGTTCATTTCTGCCCTATGAATGTGACCTTTTTAGTATCAATACTTGCTCAAATGTGTATCTACTTTCGATACAATACGCTGATGCAACACTGGTATCGTATGTATTAGACAAAGCTGCTCTGTGGTTACTTGATGGATAAATAATACCTATATAACACATTTGGATCAGTTTTGTCTTATAGGAAATAAATGCTGTTCGCAGTCTCTGCACTGGTATCGGTTGATATCGGGTATTGGCAGATACTTAAATTCATAGTATCAAAATCGGTATGGGAACTGAAAAAACTAGATTGGTTCATCCCCAAGGAAATTACATTACATACAAGAAAGGCCGGTCACTGCAGTCACAGGGGCCGAAGTTTAGCACAGGGCCATGGAGCGCTGACTGCTTTTAGTAAAAAAAAAAAAATTTAAACATTTAAAAAATGAATTTGAAATTTTATTTTCAGGCAAAATTGCCCAGCCCTGCTCTGTACATGTCCAAACCATCTCAATGTGGACACAGCTGACTTCATCAAATTGCATATGAATATCAAAAAAAGCCTTTTGACAATGTTTAAAATACAAAACAAATGTACCGGTGGCTTCGAAAGTCATAATCAAGAAATAAAATAGTAAGATGGTTTATGTAGGAATCACAGAGTCCCTCACGATTCAATACGATACATGGCTTATGATACAATGCCCCAATTGTGCGATACATCTAATAATCAATGTATTGCACATGAGATTCTGTCCAACAACCAAATACATTCTGTCCCAAATGTATGTCTTTTTTTAATCATCAAAACAGTAAATATATCAAATGTATTGCATAAATAAGTTTCAAAGTTGTAGCGCTGTTAGAAAATAATTTAGTAAAATAGACCAAAAAAATACTCATATTGATACTGTATCATCAAATTTAGTATCACAACATACATTTTTCCATGTTTTAGCACACTCCTAATATGCATAGACTGATGTTTGGGAATCACAGAAAATAAATTTAAAAAAAAATTCTTACCCTTACACTGATGCTGTTGGACAGAACGCGCCATTATATCGTCAGCGTGTTTAGCCCAGTGCAGACCAGGTCCTGGTTCCTAGTTCCCCTGGAGGTCGGTCTTTAAATAGACTGTGTGGTGCAGATTTAGAGTCTTATGCAATCTCTGCCCTGACCACTTCTTAGGACTCCTCTGATACTCACGTGCACTATTTCACATGCACACTCCTGTCTCATGCACTTTCGTCAGACTAGACGTATTCTGGGGAATGAGAATAAACACTGGTAAAAGTTGTTATTGCAAGTGCTATGTCTTTTCAAATATTGTTATATGTTACAAATTGTCTGGGAGCTTAATGTTCTACCATTTTAAACCAATTGTAGTTATGCCTTGATGTGTGACTGAGAATCTCTCTAGTTTTAATTGTCAGCCCCGTCCTTTTGTCACTGATATCGCACCATGACAACAACCGTCTGGGATAGTTCCATGCAGTTGTTTGCACGTGGTTCTCATCAATCTCTGCCCACATTTTTTCTCACTTTTTATAATGCACTATGTTAGGGAACTAACTGGGATAGTGTCAGACAGCTTTCCCATGATTCTTAGCAAAGAATGTCCCTGATTGGACAAAAAAATGGTGTGGTCCTCAGTAGGCTTAAAAATGTGAAAAACAGAAATAGTTCATTTTAAACGGTTTGCAGAGGTCTAAAATTCCTCACTTACCTTATGCATTTCAAGCATCCAAGTTATTCACCGCAAGTTTATAAGGACTTTTCACAACTTTCAGAGACCAGAACAGAGTTTTGCCATCACAGTAACGCTAACAACCACTAGCATGCTAATGCTTGATGATTATCAAACAATAAAACACTTTCAGATGCAGACAGCATGCAGCCGACTTATTTTGAGCTGCTTATACAATATCTGTACTGGAGCAAGACAAGTTTGCTCAAATACATGGGAAAAAATCTGGTACAAGGCCTATAAAAACTGTTTTGTTTTTTTCTGTTAAATATAAAGGCTTATTTTTAAATTTGAGCCACGTTTAAAGAACAATTTCTTACATTTGCCCCCACGAAAATGAGATCTCAAGGAGCTATCCAAAATAAACATGGTAGTTCAGCTTTTCCGAGACATTTAGATCTGAGAAATGTGTTGAATGCATAATTTTGTAGTCCTTTTGGGTTTTGTAGCTTTCATTACTGGTCCAAAAGAGTTCAGCTGTCCATTTTGTGCATCTATGTATTTACATATTCATAAGTGACTCATGAATCTCCATCATCTGGACTGACAAGCAGACTGTGCAGTACCAGACACAAACAAGCCTTCAGCAGACAGTAGAAAAGTAGGGATGCACAATAATATCGTTACTGTTATTATCGGCCAATAATTATTGGCCAATTATTATCGGCCAATTATTATCGGCCAATAATGGCAATTACTCCCAAAATGCACTGATTCAGCTGCTTTCCCTCCAAGATGTTCTCCCTGAAAGAGCTCACTCTGAGCCCTGACTCCCACCCCGATCCCAGGTTAGAGCAGAGAGCAGAAGACAAGTGTTTATATGTATATTTCAGCAAAACCACTTTGTACCAACCTCACGGCACAGGAGAGGAGATAGGGGCTTCTCACTTAATGTAAAAAGTAATCTTAAAGTTTTCACGAGTGAAAACATGAGGCAACCAAGGCTGCAACAGTCGAAAATCAGATAATCGATTAAATAAAACTAGTATCGAAACGCATTTGAGCAACTATTCATAAAAAGTCACATTCACAAGACAGAAATGAAACTTTCCTGAATAGCTTTACAATGATCTTGAGCTGTATCAGAACAAGTATAAGACCACAGACTAGTATAAGCCCATGGACCACTATGGAACCTACCTGAACGACTGGGATTACACAGATGTAAGACCACATGGAAACTTACCTGACGACTGGGATTACACAGATGTAAGACCACATGGATAAAAGAACTATTATTTAATGTTGAAAATGACATTCTATTGTCAAAATAAAGAGTTTTTATTATGATTGTGGTATTGGAATCGTTATTGAGTATTGAGTCTATTCCTCAGTATCCCTACCAGTTCCTTCCCATGGTTCTCATCCAATAATTTTTTTTTTTTTTTAAAGTATAGGCGGTAGTCATATGTGCACATAATTGGAGTTTAGTTAGTCTGATCATGAACTAAACCGTAAGCAATATTGTTTAAGTGTTAAGTTAAGGTTTAAATATATTTTTTCTACTCCTATATAGTTGTTGATAAATGTAACAAAATGTTTTACTTTTTAATACAAATCTAACCCAAATACACTCACTTCCAAAAGTCAGTAGCAGATGTTTTTTTTAAATATTCAGTCTTGGCTTGTCTTTTCAGATCTATTGCTGCACGGAGCTGGTCTGAACTTAATGAGGTCACGACCCCTGACGAGTATCTCTGGTCGCTGTGACAACAGCTCATTTCTATAATTACAGAGTGATAATGAGACAGGACTGCACTGTGGACAGCACACACTTAGACCTGGGTTTGGCCTTCAGCTAATGCACAAAAGCACCATTATCGTCCCACATCATCAGTGACCCACGAACTGAACTTCTCTCCTCATTATAAACACGGATAAAATTATTTAGAACACGCCTAAATTGTTGTTTTAATGAACTAAAAAAAAAAAGCGTTAATTCACTCCCCTCACCTCTGAGCAGACCTATAACACCAGTCCGAGCGGCTGAAGCCAATGCGCTTAGGTCAAGCTCTGGTGCACACAGCTTAATAGGCACCACAGTTCTCATAAGTTTGGCTTTTTTCATCTATTTGTGAATGAAACACAGTATTTACCTTTAAAGAGAACCATCAAACCTGCAGATCTTTCACGCTGTGTTTAGTTACTCAAATGAGGCTGCTGATGCGCAAGGTGTAAAAATAAGTAGGCTCACTCTGCACGTACAATAGCGAACTGTAAAGATCATTAAAAGCACGGACCTTTTTCACCTTATTTCATAGCTTTTTATTAGTTCAGCTTTTTTCCTTAATAAGTGTGTAGTATAGAGAATGAATTGTACATCCGAGTAAAAGTATCCATGCAGCCCTTATTGTTGAGGCAGTTTAAGGGTGACATATTACGATGGCTTCAATAACTGCCCATAACCGCTGAACGGTTTAGACTTAATGCCAATATAAACCACTGTTTTTAAAGCACAGTATTGAATGTAATGGACCCGGTTACAAATCAATATTTACTTTCATTCTCCCTCTCTCTCTCTTCCATAGAAACCACAGTGAATGCTCTCAACTCGTCCTGGAGGAGCTGTAAACATGAGCTGAATTAAATAACTCAATGTAATGTACAGAAGCTATTTCATAATATCCCCAAGTTAAATGAAACAAAACCAAAATATGCAGGCATCTCTAGGAGGAGTGGTTACTTTTCCTGTTTGAATTGAGTCTTACAGAAGTGATTTCATAACTTACTACTTAAGTACTGTAATACTTAAGCCTGTTCCACTAGTTACTCCTGTGTCATTGTGTGCTAGTTTTTCTCATTATTTGTTTACCCAATAACGTCAGCAGAACTCTACTCCTGATAGTCCCTACAGTTGAAACCAGAAGTTACAAACACTATACAAAAAGACACATATGCTTTTTTTCTCACTGCCTGACATGAAATCACACTAAACTTTCCCTGTTTTAGGTCAATTAGAATTACCAAAATTATTTCTATTTGAAAATTATTTTATTTGCTAAAAGCCAAAATAATGAGAGGAATATTTTTTTAAACAATTTTTCATTACTTTCTTCAAAGTCAGAAGTTAACATACATTTCATTAGTATTTGGTACCGTTGCCTTTAAACGGTAGGACTTGGGTCAAACATTTTGGATATTCTTCCACAAGCTTCTGACAATAGTTGGCAGGAAATTTGGCCCATTCGTCCTGAGAGAACTTCCTCTAACTTCACTCTTCCTGCAGAGTGGCCTTTCAGCCCATGTCGGTACAGTCCTCGTTTCACTGTGGATAATGACACACTCTTACCACCTTCAGCAGCATCTTCACAAGATCTTTTACTTTTGTTCTCGGGTTGATATGCACATTTCGGACCAAAGCACGTTCATCTCTGGGACACAGAACCCGTCTCCTTCCTCAATGGTATCATGGCTGAACATTCCCATGGTGTTTATACTTGAATATAATTGTTTGAAACGATGAACGTGGCACCTTCAGGCATCTGGAAATTGCGCCCAAGGATGAAACAGACCTGTACAAGTCCACAATTCTCTTCATGATATCTTGGCTGATTTCTTTTGACTTTCCCATGATGTTACAAAAAGAAGCAGTGTGTTTCAGGTGTGTCTCTAATGAACTCAAATGTTGTCAATAAACCTCAGAAGCTTCCAAAGACATGACATCATCATCTGGGTTTTCCCAAATTGTTTAAATGTATAGTAATCTTACTGTATGTAAACTTTTACAATCTTTACAATTTATGGCAAAACCTCAACACTATGTAAGTGGTAATTGGGGCGCAGAAACTTAACAAAAAAAAGATACAAATTCAAAAAAACCAGCATGATAACAATATTGCTTATAACTTCTTGTACCACCATTGTTATATCACTAAACTTAGCCAGAAATAACCCTGGTCTCCTGGCAACTAAACACAGCTCTGATCGAGGCGAGAACGCTTCACTAAATGCTCACCAAACTCCCACAGTAAGAAACACTATAATCTCTACTTCACGTGTACCTGTGTAATATGTACCTTCAAAACTCAACTGTCATGCTCTGTATTTCCTTATCGACTACTCAATCTTTCCTCCTGCGTCACCTGTTCACCAGCAGACCAGGGCCACCCAACATGAGCCTCCATGTTTCTTGTTTCTTACTTTGGTTATTTATTTACACAAACTAGCGTTGTCAGAAGTATCGAAAATCAGACACTAATTGATACTAAAATTAATGAAACTAGATATTCATTTGAGCAAGTATTGATACTGCAAAAAATCACATTAACTGGACAAAATTTGAGCTTTCTTGAACAGTTTTAGTGTCCCTTTGAGCTTTATCAGAACTAATATAAGATCTCATGGAAGAAAGTATCATTATTTTGTGTATGAAAATACACATTACTAAAATGGATAACTGAAATTAAAAAAATGTAGTATTAAGACAACACTACAACAAACATAGATTAACTTTGAAGACACTAATTGATCCTGATGCAGACATAATCTTAGGTTCACTACGTAATTTTTTGGTGGAGGGTCTGCTGCTTGTCTCCATGGAGATGTTATTGCGTTGCTGAGAATGTTCCACTGTAAATATTTTGTATTTATTCAATAAAAGTGGAAGTGGTCGCCTTTCCACAAATCTGACCTGTAACTTGGCATCTGGCTTATCTCCAGACAGCCTGTATTCTTTATAATGGCATCATTGGTAACTTATTACTACGGCAACTTTGGTGTAAACATTAAACAGGAAGCAAGAAGGGTCATGTGATTGGTCCATGTGGAGAGAATTACACACTACAGCTAAAACTAACTCCATAACACAACTACAATGCCACCACTGAGAAAAAGTATTATAGTAAAAAGTAAAAAAAATATATATATATATCACGTTAATAATTCAAAATGTGCAATTAACGTTCAGTTCAATTTGAAATAAACCACACGCTTTGTATTTGTGAATGCACATTGCTAAAAGGGAGGTTTAACTTGCACATACTTCATATATGCTACAGGGATGAAAACACAAGTACATCTGCCATGGAAAAAACCCCAAACAAATCGGTCCATCTCTAATGTGGAGGTTTGCTCATTTGCATGCTGCAAGTATTGAGAAATGAATGCTCCAGTCCTAGTGTTATATTATCTATAAGACAGTATTAGAAGTAGTGTTAGGCTAGTATTTGTAGTAATATGAGCTTATTTGGTGTAGTGAAGCTAATAGAAGTTGTTGTAGGCTGAAATAACAATAGGCCTACAGAAGTGGCAAATACAGTAGACTAAATGGATGTCCTTTCCTAACATGTTTAACTCAAAGACAGTGAGTCAGAGGTCCACCTTAGACGAGGCTGGGGGATGCAACAGGTCTGCACATGTCTAAGGAAAGTTTTTGCTTGTCTATGGCCATTGTTCCAGAGCAGCCTAAACCATATGCACAAACCATAAGATTTGATCGATAACACCGTTTACTTTGGGTCTATTACAGGTTGTTACTACTTCCCAAATACGCTTTCATTACACATAACGTAAACTCTCCATCGCTCCCCTGTCCCCGGTGACACCGGCTCCGCGCACTCACCTGGGCGGGCCGCTGGGCTCCCAGTAGCGGCAGAACAGGTGCAGTCCGTCGGCGTTGACGATGTGCGGCAGGTCGCTGTACGGCACACCCTGCGGGCTCTTTGCCTCCGGCATGGACGGCTCTGGGGACGACAAGAACAGCCATGAGATCCAAGAGTGCGGAGACAGCAGCGCGGGTACGCCGCACAGGAGGCAGCTGATCCCGGCAACAGCCACGCAGCACACGGCGGTGACAGCGCGCATGGTGGAGGAGCAGTGCGGAGCTAAACACCAGCTGCACAACGCATCGTTAGAAAATGACAGGTTTGTTTCCGTTTGAAGAAGCGAGAGGCGCAGAGCCGAGCTGTGCGCGGCCACAGCACACGAGCACGAGCGAAACTGATGGTGACGTCACGGCCATATGCTCCTCTCTCTTTCTCTCTCTCTCTTT
>KN473149.1:20030-46512 GCA_000787095.1 Periophthalmodon schlosseri
TTTGTCCCTGCTTTGAACCCACTCGAACCATTTAAAATGAACTAGTTCTTTTTCCCCCGTTTTTAATGGAGTCAAGATCAGTGTTGTAATGACTGGAAGGATCAAAGATACAGACTCGGGGAAACAGTTTAACAGAGTTTATTTACAAACACGGAATGATAGTTGACGTGAATGATAGTTGACGGAGCAGGCCGTAGAGGGCTGGGTCGGCGGGTGACGTTCTCGAACAGGGCGGAGATAGCTGGGTCGGGGGTCGGGTGCTGGGGTGTTCGTACCGGTCGTGGAGAGCTGGGTCAGAGGCGGAGGTGCGCGGGTAGTCCAAGGAGCGGGATCTGGCAAAAAACGAGAAAGACCAACTTGAGTACGGAGAGCATAGCCACAAAAACGAGACTGAGCCAAGCGGAGTTATACCACGGAGGATACACCGACGATCTGGCGCCGTGTGTGGGAATCCTCGGTCCATTTGTACTCCAAAGGTGAAGGCTTGATTGCAGATCAGCTGCACGTGTGTAATGGGTGGTGCCAGAGTCTCCGCCCAGCTCCAAGCAAGGACACAGAAGGGAGGGGGAAGACAGCACAGAAACACAGGAACAGACTGGATTCTTGACAATCAGGTACAGTGCCTTTAAATCTAATGACAATATTAGCTTAGCCTGTACTACGTGTATGCGCTTATATACAGTAACAAGGCAAACTTTTCTCTTATTTAAACTCCACCACTTTGAAGCTCCTGTCACTCCGTATAAACACACTGATTTGTCTCTATAAATTTTAATCTTACCTCTTAGACTCTCTGCTTTACTCTTTACTAGCTCCGTCTCATATCCGCAACGGCAGCATTCTCGCGTCTTTGAACATGTACTTTTTTTCAAACAGCCGTAGCAAGTAGCAGTCGCCCACATCACAAGCGCTTTGGAGAACTGAGAGCGGGCTTTACAGAGCGTGTATACATCAACCGCATGCATCCGGGGTTAGGGCCACACACTGCTGTGAAGTTGTAAGGTGCAACGCTAAAATGAGAACGGAGACGCGCAGTGAAAGATGTCAATGTGTTTATCGGCGCGCAGCGAGGGGCGGCCATTGATGCTGCGGTACGTGGGAAAACAAGAGCTACATATGCATTCCCGCTCTAGATCACAAGGTATGGTTACACGGAGCAGGTAATGTGGTAAGATGAGAGTAGATGTAGGTTTTGTTCATATGATGGAAAATATATATCAAAGGTAAATGGCTTCAATTAAGACGTTTGAATTTGTAACCTATTATGCAAATTGACTTTTCAGAGCTTTTAACCATGTTGTAGTCGTTTCCGCTTCTCATTTACCCTCTCGAAGCTGTATTTGGAGTAATTCGTGCATGTCTGAAATTCAAAATTCTAAAAGCAATCATTGCCGATCAACCCCCGTTTTCACCGCCACATACACCCACTGCTGCGTACTTACTTCATTCTTCAGTTTTATTTTCTCTATCGATGATATGCTTAGGATTCGGCAGCGTCGTGTCGGTACTCACTTCATTCTCCAGTTTCATTTTCTCAATCGCTGATACATGCAGGATTCGGCAGTGTCGCCATTTTGGTACAAATGAAAAGTCTACAACTCACTAGTGTGATTTGCAGCTAACCATCAGAGGGGCCGACAGCTCCACGGCTCTTTGTTGTGGCGACGGCGACGTCATTGGGAACTGCAGTTTTCTAAAGCAGAAGTCAGCGGACTTGTTTCTTTTATTAAGTTTTTTAGAATTAAAATGTGCAAATTATAACATAATGAGCCACAGATTATAACTACGTATATAGCGGACATAAGCACAATACGTCTTCTTTAAGTTTTTACTCTTAACTCTTAAGTTTCGAGTGGGGTAAAGCACAACATCTTAAAAAGTAGCAAATCAAAAAGATAAACTTATTTCAAACATATTTTCCTAGTAAAAATAGTAGGCACTATAAAATAGCGAAATACATCCCCCTTTACAGTGTGAGGGTTCTTGCTCAGACTTTCAAAAGGTGTTTAGATCTTGGTTTTGTACATTTATTCTCATCTTGGGGACCAGAGAATGTAAGACACAAGCTTGGCATTACCTCCTCCAAAATCTCACAGAACTCTCCACCTCCACTGGAGACGATACCACCTCTCTAATGTGTGTCCTGCTTGACACACCATCTGTGTGCACTGGAAGGAAAAGAAATTTAAAGGTGCACAAAGCAACTTCTCTGCAGGAGGGTATTTGTCTCCATGGAGATGTTATTGCTTTAAACATTATCTCTCGCTCCACAGAGACGAGCAGGTAATTTAAAAATAGCAAAATGGATATGTTTAATGCCTTACATTAGAACATTCCAGACAAAGCAATAACATCTCCATGGTGACAAGTACCAACATCAGAAAAGTTACATAGCGCATCATTAACTGGCAACCTTTGGATCAGTGGGAGAACACATCGCTAATTGCTAAAATAAAGCTCAAATTCCAAAGTAGAACGATTTCAACGTGTTATAGGAGTTCAACATCTTCTCTGAAAAGTACCAGCCATTCTAAGTCACAAACAATTCTTAAACTTCTGCACCAGCTACTACTGCTAACCCTACAGACCTTGTCAAAAACTAGCTTACCCTTTGTGCCTGCGAGCTCATCTTATCCATTCTCGTATACAACATGGCTTGATGTATACAGGCATGCGGCAGTGCGTCTTCAGTGAGTGACGTGCATTGTGGTATACAAGTCTTACCTAATACGCGCTGATGCATATTCCCTGTTCGACTGTCATTTTGGGCTGCGTTGCTTGATAAAGAGCTGTGCGGGGAGCGGCCCTGACAGCTCCAACCTGCAAGTACACCGTTTGATTGACAGATGCATGTTCCGCAGAGAGGCTGATGGGAAATTCATGCACATTGTGAATATTCAACGCTGGGATAATCTGCCTTAGACTCTGCTTACAGCTACAAGAGGCGGACCTGTGGGAGGAGTTTAGTGATGGAGATTGTCGAGAGAGTGATTGACGGTAATTACAGGCCAATCATCATCCACCGTGCAGTTTCGAGGCCCGCGCCCCTGATCTATTGAGATTAGACTCTTACCAACACTGCCTGATGTTAGCGCCCTTTCCTTATGTATTATGAGTTCCACTGCCACTGTTCCTTTTGAATAATAGTCCTCTGGTTTACTGTTGCCATGGTGAACCCTCTTTTCTTGGCCCCATTGATAATAGTGTTTGTGTTCTACTAAACAGATCGATCTGGCTGGTGTCCGGCCAGATCAATCTCCACAGTTCAGAACACACCGAACAGGAAAGAGAACGTGAACTACATCTGGATTTATAAAGTATATACGACACTCCACACTGACTTTATGTTCATCAGATTACGTATAATAGGCCTAAATGTTTTTACAGTTGTTGTTTTGAGAGATGGGTTTAGTAGACTGTTAACTGTCACTTTATGTCACTGAAACACAGTGATGTGAAAACATTACTGGACTTGTTCATGCAACAATTTAATGCCTAATGACCCTCGCGGTGGAGAAAAAACACCTGTAAACTGATATGACATGAGCTAAAGACTGATCTCATGAAACAGTAATGAGCAGCACTTCTGCTTTGAATGAACATTTTGGTGTTAAATGGGGACTTTTATTTCACGGGATCTCTGTGTCTGCCCTGCGCAACGCATCCAGTGAGCGAGGGTCTGCGCCCTCAGTCGGAGACGATTCAGTGGCGTGATGTGGAATCAGCCCAGCCACCCTGCGGAGAATACTCATTTCGACCGCTTGTATCCTTTTGGTCATTACCCAAATGCTCATGACCTGAGAGAGGTGAGAGAGGTAGACTAAAAATATCATTCATTTCCTTAAATCACAACATCATTTGACAAAATTAACTCAAATGCATTATGTATTTTTTAATTTATTATTCAAGTATAGAACAAGTTTGTATAAATGCCGGTAAATAATTGAATTACGTCGATTCATCGTAGACCCAACAGGTTGATATCCAAGAACCGGTCCAGCAATGTTTTTCTAAATTGGACCTAATATCAGAGCATCTCTATTATAAAACAAACAATTTACAAGCTACACGCATGAAATGAATTTGCTCAGCTGTGTTTGTAGTCAATGTTATCATACCAGGCTCCACAAAATACCTCTTATTCAAAAGTATCAAGTAACAAAACAACTCTTTGACCGTGTAGCCCAGACTGTGCTCACCCTGTCAACAAGTCTCGGATTCACATGCCCGCCTTCCAAATGTGTACGTTTACAAATGCAACCGGTGCTCATGAGACTGATTACAAGTGAAGGCAACACATTCCCTCATTGTGTAGGAGCACTTTGGCTGTCTGCGGATAGGCGTCCCTAACGGAGACAGGAGCGAGGAGTGAGGAGCTTAAATAAGACCCGAGCAGAGCGGCGTGCATTGGATAGGCCCAGTATTGATGTGTCCAAGTGCGTGGAGGACGGAGAGGAGGGGGTGTATAGATTGTTTGGGACTAGCTGAGTGGCGTGTGTCCACAGTGGAGCTATTCTCTACTGAGCCAAGTCAAACTCCTCCCAAGGATCTGGATCAGAGATAATGGATCCCACTGTGGGAGATAGATAGTAATATTTTAGTGTTAACAGTATTGTCAGAATAATGACCTCAGTGTGCAATGACAAGGAAAAAATAAAATAAAATCTACAAGAGGTATTTAAAGTCCCAAGTCAGTTTATTTATTTTTATTTATTTTATGTATTTATCTTTTTTTGGAGGGGGTGGGGGGAGGGGGGAATCTTGATTTTGTTGTCTTGATTTTTGTTATTGTTGAGGGATCCCAGTGTCCCTGGGGCCGTTAAAGGGTTCATGAACGTGACGCCACACTGCCTCAAATGCTTACAGTAGTAAAATTATATAAAATGATATGTAATTGCCTTATAAATCTTAAATGTGTGAATGTCACATGTGCTTCATATGCTTGCTTTTATAACTTACCTATTACTTGTATGAGTAATGCTGTTTGCCTTTGTATTACAAGAAGAAATGTTAAAAGTTTCAGTATAACAAAATTATGTGAAAAATATGTGAAATGAATGTAATATGGAAAAACCTGTAAAACAAAGAAATTGATATTCGGGCTTCTTGTCAAAAGTTAAAATGTAAAAGGGGGGAAGTTCCTTTTTTGGAGAGGTGCAAAAGGCTTGACTAAGCGCACAGATAGGGGGAAGTTCCTCTTTTGGAGAGGCGTAAAAGGCTTGACTAAACACACAGATGGGGGGAAAGTTCCTTTTTAGAGTCTAGTCCAACGTTCAACTCGAGTTCAACAAGAGTTCAGCTCTGAACTTGTTGAACCTCAGGTGGTGTGTCAATACAACTTCTGGTTGGATACTGAACTTTATGTTAAATGTTGTGGGATCGTTATTTTGATTTGATTGGTCTTTTGCCAAGTCATGGGCTGTAGCCCCTTGTGAAATGTATATATGCTGCGCCCATTTTAGAGCGGGGCAGGGAGAACCTTTGTGGAGTGTGTCAATACGTACTCTCACTCAATAAATACCCAAAAGACATTTTTGACTACATTTCATTTTTCTTGATTTTTGGGAATTACGAGAGCCTTTTGTAGTCGATAGACCGAGTCAGCGAGGGTCCGTCCCCATGAGGTGAGACTTCACTCTTTCATGCACTTTTCTTAAGCTGGGGGACATCCAACCTTGTGAGGTAAAGGGTTTTAATATGTTGCTAGTGTGGGTCAACTGGTGTCTCACCCTCAGGCAAAAGTATTAAAGTTGCTCTATCGCTGTGGCAATTCAACACTTATCATACAAATAAAAAAATTGATTGCAAAAAAAGTAAATAAAAACATGTTTTTGTTGTTTTTTTTTCGTTTTGGATGGATTTATTGCCCTGAAATTTGTAAAAATACACGCATCCTTACTGACAGGACTTGCATCTCCACAAACCTGACTCTTATTTGGCCTGAAGGAGTTCGCAATCATACTTGTTTTCATGGAAATGTTTTCCCTGTAGCTCTAATACTGCACGGTATGGCACAAAACATATCTGTAACCATGGAGAATGTTCCATAGTATGGTTTTAATATTTTATTCCAATGTCACTATATCACTCCCCATAGAGAATATTGTTAAAAAAAACTGCTGTGTCTGCTTCCAATTATACATATTATCATTACAAACCCAGAAGAAAGAGGATTGTATCATTATGTAATAGTTTAGGGGGAGAGCAGACTGGGTTTGTGGTCCACCACAGTCCATATAAAACATTAAAAACAGTTGTAGATGTGTGTGTAAATGTTCATTTGCGATTGTGGCAAAAAGTATCCAATTTTGCCTGTCCTTGAAGTGTATTCCATGTAAGCCCTGTTTCCTATCTCAATTCTGGTGCGGTTAGTCCAGTCATGTGATCTGGTATTAAATGTTCCCATATTGAAAACGTAGCTGTTAACTTGAAAACTACCGCTTCATGACATCACAAGGTGGAACAGAGCATTTTGAGCTTTGGAGATGTAGACACACTAATAATAAAGGGTTACTCAAACATGTGTGAATGAAAAAAAAAACACAACTCCAGGTATGTTTTTGAGGAGGTAACAACATTATAACATGACTTAAAGCTCACAAAAGGGAAATGTGTGTAATATAAGACGATTAACTTTCCTCTACTGACCGAAGAAAGCACGGCATGGAGCAATGGAATCTCTTAGAATCCATTTGGTTGGTTTCCAGGAAGAGGGTTCCTCGAGTTAGTCTGTTGAAGAGTAACACAGCTATGGGGATTTGCTAATAGCGAGTTCATTTCGGGGCAACAGTCAGGAATGGGGTGGGATGAAGTACGTTCAAAAATGGAAACGGAAACACAATCGATGTAGGACGCATTTAGGTGTATTAAGTTCAATAGAGCTGTGCGTTCCAGTTTATAAGCAGCGAGGATATCAGCTTTGTGTGTTAAAGCTATTGATTCGAACACACTGTCTTAATATGATTTGCTTTCTGTTACAGTGTGAACCAAGATTATGACATTGACACAAAAAACTAAATGCATGTGCCGCATATAGCAGGGAAAACTTGGTCCAATTTATTCGTGAAAAAGTCAATAGTTTCATATAAACAAGTCATAACAATAGACATAATTATCCAGCGTTGCAATTATATCCCAATCATCATTTGTACATTAGAAAACAACACACTGTACATAGCCACAAGCAATCGATGCGAGCCCAGCCAGCCTGATCTCTCATGGTCGTAAACAGGCAGTCTCGTATTGCTCCATGGAGTAATATCCATATTCAAAACAAAATGGCGTCCAAATGGGATGAATTTGTAGCGTTCTGGTGTAAGAAAACACGCTGAATTTCTTCTGGTTGTTTATTTTCTGAGCACAAGGGCGACTGTAGGCCGTAACCCACGCCAAAAGGAGCAAAACAGCAGCAGTCTCGAGTCCTAGAGCGGTCTCCAAAACTGCCAGTAGCTGACAAGTAGAATCTTCATCAACTCGTCGGCATAGCAACCAACTGTCACGTACAAAAGCAGTTACATTAAAGGGCCCACGTTACGCTGTTTTCTGATCTGTGTTATGAGGTTGTTTCCTCATCAAAACACACTTGGAGTTGTGTTTTGTTTCATTCACACATGTTTAACACGCAAACCCTGCTCAGTTCTTCTCTCACCTTGAGATGTCGTGGTAATACAGGAAGTGTGCCACTGGAGTCAAACCTGGGATGTTCTTGCTGTGAGGCGTGAGTGCTTGCCCATTAGCCACAGTGCCGGTCCACTTAACCACTATGCTGCTAAGAGAGATAAAATGGCTTGAGACCATTGTTTATTGATACAAAGCACATACATTGGTTAAGCTTCCAAAGAGCTCAAACAAGTCGATTTCTCATAATATCCTAGCCTCTGTAGCACGTGATCATTCTTAAAGCTTCTATTAGCATGAGTCCACTCGGATATCAGCACAGAAAGTATTTGATGACATCCGTATCCCTTTCATATCGACACTATTATTAGATCCATAAACACTCACTCTCTCTCCTCTGGCCTCACTTTCCATCTTCTCATTGTTTCCGTCAGAGACCTCTCACCTAGCTAGCGCCCCCTCTCTTCTCTATAATTAGCCATTGGTTCGTGTGGCCAGAAAACCCTCGGACCACTGGCCTTGGAGCAGAGGTTATACCCCCTCTCTCCGATATGACTTTGATTAAAATCAGCAATTACGGCAGCCATTTTTGCTTTCTTGGCCCAGACAAAGAGGTGCGAGAGCGGGGACGGATTGGCTCGACCCACGATGCACCTCTCCGCTCCGGGCTTGTCAATGAGGAAGTCCACGCCGCCAAGCTAATGACTATTCAATGCTAAATCAATAGAGTCCGTTTTTCAAGGAGGCGGAGGTAGAAAAAGTAAAAGAGAATGCGTTTATTCACTGTCAGACAAAAGTGGATGTGATTAGTTCGGCAAAAGTGTGCAAAGAAGTGAGAGGGTCGTTACCGTGGTGACGGATGGGTATTGATGGAGTTATCGAAGCCTACCTGATGCAATGAGTTGGGATTCTGACTTCGAGACAGTTGTGAAGAGGGTAGATATGCAAGCGAGTACTACAGTGTATAGTTGCAGTGTAACAATTATTGTGCTCTTGAGCAACATACAGGTTGCATAGTTCCTTGATGTAAACTGACTTCTGAATATCTATATTTTGTGCTTGAGCTAAACAACAAAGGTTAAAAATGTAATATTTAGGAGAAATAATTTTCTTGGGTGGGCATGAAAATGTGGTGCATCTGTTTTTTGATTTACAAGCCAGTTGTTTACTCGCCTGGTGAGTCAGTCCATTCTACTTGGGACGATCCAATACAGCCACAAATTTTGTAGAAATATATTTGAAAGGAGATGTCTTCCACATCTCCTTTCAAATATCCCTGCATCATTCAAAAAACTATTTCTCAGTTTGTGTTTCTCAGTCCTCTGTAGTGTTTTTTTTCTCTTTTTACTCATGAGCAATTTTTTTTTAAATTTTTTTTTTACACAAACAGACTGTATTTTTCTCAAATTGGTTAATCTGCCCATCAAACAGACTATTTTTCTGTTTTTCTCAAATTGGTTAATCTGCCCATCATAATTTGTGGAGACAGGATGTGGTTTGAGACCCACATATTTTTGTAAAGTATTGTAAGGCGTGTGGTCTTGATAGTCCAGGCGAATTGTTTATGACTTCCAATACGCAAGTCAAATCCGACTGAATTGCACCACTGTCTTAGAATGGCATGAATAAATCCAGTGTTTAAATAAATCAATTATATATAGTAAAATAATAAGAATACATACATTTGACATTTTTCCACGTTGAGCTGGAGCCATAGCTTTTATAATTTTCTGTTAATCGTTTCTAATGTATACTTTCATTGCAAAATCAAAAGTATACTGTCAAAACTGGACTTGGAGAGACTTAACCATGCATTTGTCTCCAGTAGGTTAGACTACTGTAACGGTTTGCACACTGGCCTCTCCAAACAAGCGTTAAGACAGCTGCCATACATCCAGAACACCGCTGCTCGGGTCCTGACTTGAACCAGGAAGTACGGGCACATAAGTCCTGTGCGCAGGTCTCTGCACTGGCTTCTTCAGAGAATAGACTTTAAAGCAGCTCTGTTTGTCTCTCCGTGGCCTAGCATCAAAGTACATCTCCCATGTTAGTTCCATATGAACCATCTCGCACTCTGAGGACTTCAGGGACCGGCCCATGTTTCAGGGACTAAACATGGGCAATCAGCGTTTCAGTTTTATGCAGCTAATACCTGGAACAGTCTTCCTGAAGATGCGAGACATCTACTTTGACAATGTTCAAATCCAGGCTCAAAACAGTTCTGTTTAGCTGTGCATATGACTGAAAGGGTTTTTTCTGCACTCTTCTATTTTAAAGTAAATTGTATGATGATTATTTGTTTTGATTTATTTGTATAGTGATTTCTTTCTTCTTATTCTGCAAAGCACTTTGAATTACTTTGTGTACGAATTGTGCTATACAAACAAACTTGCCTTGCATTACCTTTCAACAGGCTTACAATACTGAGAAGTAAAAGGGTGACATAATATATTGAAAAGGTCAACATTACTTTTAAGCGTGAGATTGACAGCGTACATTTTGTGACTTTGAAAGCAAACGCCTTCAGCTGAATTTTTCAGAGGACAGACACATCTTTGACAGATTCCTTGTTCCTCACCTCCATAGTCATTTGAATGTTGTTTCCCAAATGAGTGTGGTGACCCTTTGATTGGTGCTCGCTGTCACTTACCACCTCCTCACAGTGACTGGATATTTATCCTTTTCACATCTCCTGGAGGTGAAGTGGAAATATACACGGTTAATGAGCATCACTTGGACAGTAGCTAATTACAATGGCACAAACTTGTACATTTTGAGTACGCAGGAATTAGCATAACGCCAAGGATGATGTGACGCAACGGTTTGTTTTTGTGCGAATATCAAGGATTTTGCCACTGATTAGAAGGGCAGCCCAGATTAAAGGAGCGAACTTGTGCAAATAGATTGTGTTTATTCTATGAAATATTTATGGGATTAAAAATTAATATGTTTGCTTTTGGTGTTTCCCGCTCTTGCTTTCTCTCATGCTTTGGATCAGCAGTGTTGCATCACAGGGCCTTGAATTGTCCATGCAAAGCACATTCAGAAATAAACTTAAATATTTGCATTCATTTCATACCTATAGTAACTGTTACAGCAAAGTCAAAAATAGGATATGGAAGATGGATTATCATACGTAAATGTTTGAAATTAGGCTAGTTATGTTATTACTTAGGTGGTGGACGCTATTTTGAGGACTTTTGACCATTGAGGAAAAAAAAAAAAAAAAATAGAATATTGTCAAAATTTCAGTACTTTAAACTCAAATACAATGTAATTATAATAATATATTTTGTTTATACAAATGTGCGTGTCCTACCAGGGCCACTGTAGCCTGTATTGGTTACAATGTAACCATGGTTCTCCGAAGTTCCCTCATTAGCACCTGTTATTTTGAGTCACACACCCATATTCCATTTATTTTATTCAAGATTATCTTATGCCTATACTAATTTAATACATTTCATGCTAAAGTTTTAAACGCAAGCCGATTTTATATGGCTCCGTTTAAAGAATTTTGCCGTGGAAAAAAATGGCACCGCTGAATAACAAAAGCACATTAAATACAACAGCATATAATTTCAGAATCATATAATTAGAACATATACACTTAAGGTAGTTTTAAATTGAGTATTCCTGGATTTCAGACAAACAAATCCTTCCTGATTTGAAGGACGTTGTGCGGACCTTTTCCCATTTCTACTATTTTGTTGTCATAGCAATTAAACAATTCAAATCAGAGGACGGTTACCATAGCTTGAAACCCATGGTGTAAGTGAGTTCCAGATGGAGTCCTTTCAATAAAAGTGTCACAAAAAGGTTAAACATTCCAAGCTCACATTACCCTGGAACCCCATTTTTGCATTTAATAAAAAAAAATTCTCTGGATATACCACATTTTTTCTCTCGCGGCGTATTATACAACGCTCAACGGAAGTGAATTCATGACAGTTGTGTTTGGGAGCTCAGGATTGCCTTGAAGTTTACAATATGTCTGCGTCCTGTGGAGTGACAGTCTGATGGACAGGAGGAGTCTGAGGAGAGCTGGACGTTCGCACCCGGCACCAAGCTGTCGATAGCGGGTTTCGAACGAGGCCGACTGAGCCTGTCAATTATAATGCCAACAAAGACCGGCGCTCTCCACTTCTCCATCAACAAGCTCAAACTATATGCAAGCTGACAGAGGAATTTCTCACAAACCCCAAATGATATACTGAAAGAGTTCATATTGCTCTGTGGATTTTGGAAATTCTACTTCACATAAAAAAATGGATGTATACGAATTGAGACTAAAACTAGTATTGAAATTAGATACTCGGTTGAACATGTATTGATACTGATGAAGTTATGTGAATAGGACAGAAATGGACCTTTCCTGAAGTATAAAGTCACATGGTAATATTAAAGCAAGTAATATTTTGTGTGGAAATTGCATTCTTTTATATATGAAAACAGTGATTTTTAATTATTTGATTCAATACTGTATTTCGAGCATATGTGTGAGCAAAATACAACGGAGCCCTTGTATCTCATGTCAACAGTCTTTTAAATAAAGAAAACGTAATAAATGTTTGAAGATGTTGCGAGAAGTGAAAATACACAGAATTTGAATGTTATGCTTCACCGTTCTGACATTTAAATGACGTTTTTACTTAAAGAGGAGGTATTAACTGCTAATGCATAACATATTTAGATCACTATGTCACCTTTTGTTGTTTTGAAAATGCTATATTCGCCCAAAACAACGTATTAACATGTTTTATAAGTTTCACTTTTGTTTTTGATTCTCTGACTCCCTCCCTTTGCTAAGTCACTCCCCCTTCAGAGCTCTATCACAACGCACATGCATCAGCGTGCATCCCACTAATGAAGCTACTGCGCATTGAATTGTTGTGTGGGAGCACGGGCGACAGAGGCTTGTGGACGGAGCATTGCACAGAATCTTATAGCTAACCATAAGGAGGGTTCAAATAGGGCCCGGGACAGATTGATTAATTGTTCAAACATGCATGGATGACATATAAAACCTCTTCAGGCATGTTTTTGATGAGGGAACAACATTATAACATGGTAGTATCTAAGAAATAATTGATTAAAGAGGGGGTATTATGTAAAATAGCTTTCTACTTTGTTATTATTCCATATCTGCTGTTACTTACAACAAGCTTTTTCCTCAGTATCAAGAGATTGAAATTTTTGTACTGTGACAACAATAGTCACGTTTTTTTGGGTTGTTTTTTTTCTATTTTGAAAGCCATTTTGAGGACCACTGACCAAAAAGATAGAAGATTGAAATGTAATTTTACATGACTTGATACCCAGTTTAAGATAGATATAAAGTAGGATTGGTTGGTACACGATTGTTTCCTGCAGGGGGCACATAAAATTAAGCTGTTAAAAAGGCCTAAAACAATGTCTGCTAGCTATTAGCAAGACACGTTTTGTTGTGCGTGTTATTAGAGCACTGAACTCAAGTTACGGAGTACAGACTTTAAAATGAGGGCCATTGTCTGAAGAAGAAGGGCACCACCTCGTGACATCATCATGTAGAACAGAGCATTTGGAAGTCTGTGACAATTAAAAAAAAATCGTACACGCACATGCTTAGTCCGACCATGTTCAAATTTGAATCCCTTATACACTGGATGACCCTGATTACACTGATATGTCAAACACAATGATCAGTATTACAGCGCCACCTATAGAAATGTACAAAATTGGGGGGGAGAAAAAAAATTTACTTTGACTTTTATGATCCGGGGCACGTCAGTGAATTTTCTGCACAATTTCACAAATTAATGTCAAAGAGACCCATGCCCTATTTTTTACACTTTTGGCTCTAGGGTCATCCACGTCGTCAATGCAAACTGAACGACAGTGACTCAAATCACAGAGTGAACAAAAAGTCAATTTATTTATAGTAATCCATTAACTATCTTCTAGTTTCTACTGACACAAACGCTTGCACAAACAACATTACACATTTGATAACATCCATATGCTTTTCTTAAACTATTATTAGATCTATAATCCAACAACAGCTGTCAGTTATATTCCCACTCAGACAGGAGTTATAAATGTTTGCATCACGTCTGTCAAATCGTACCATTGCCATTTCCCCAGTGTGGCACAAATAAAGGTCTTCTTATCTTTAACTGCATCTAAGCCGACACTGGAATGTTGAAAAAACTCCAATGCTACTTTAAGAATTAGCATATTTCAAGTAAACTGCAAAAGTCTACCATGTCAGTGCAGATGTTTCGCCCACAAAGCCATAGGTTGACAATTTGATCCCTTGGTACCACCATTTTACTCTGTTCTTGCATCGTTGAGCAAGACACTTCACACACCTTGCAGGTATGAATGTGATAGTTTGACATTTTTAGGTTTTAAGGAGACCACTGTATATGTCAGGAATTCCCAAGTCAGGTAAAGCTACGTTACCCCAACTTTTATCTTGTTAAAAGGCGCTGTAGCTGATTTTGTACTGTCTTAAAAATGTGGAAAAACAGATCTTAATTCGTTTTAAACAGTTTGCGGTGGTCCACAGTTATTCCTCATTTATCTTAACCCATAATAATTAGGATGCTTAGAAGACATGAGTTTATAAGCACTTTTCACAACTCTGAGACCAGAGCAGTAAAGCTAATAACAACTAACATGCTAACACACACTTTCTTATTATTGGACAATAAAAAACAGCAGGCAGCGGACTTATTTTGACCTCAAGAGCTGCTTAAGCAAAATATCTGTACTGGGGAAAGACACATTTTGCGCATACACTACCAGTCAAAAGTTTGGACACACCCTCTCATTCATATTTGTTTCTTTATTTTCACTGTTTTCTACATTTTATATACATACAGAAGGCATCAAATATATGAAGTAAGATATATGGAATTATGTAGTAAAAAAAAAAAAAAAAAAAAAAATTCGACAAAGCAAATGGTGGACACTTTGAGGACTCTACAAAATATTTTTAAATACTTTATATTCAAATCCTCAAAGTTGCCACCCTTTGCTTTGTCAAAAAATATTTAGTAGAGTTATTTAACTTTTTTTTCTTTACAACATAATTCCAAATATCTTGTAGAAAGTGGTAAAAACATTGAACGAGAGGCTGTGTCCAAACTTTTGACTCGTGTTGTTAAAACTTACACTACCAGTCAAAAAATGTATGCATGTGAATACTAGTGATGTGCCAAAGTATTTGTGAGAGAGCTAAGAACTAGTTAGATTTAAACCTTCTTCAGGTACCCGAGCTTTAATACTATCTATTTAATTATTTAGTAAAGTAATAAAATGACTTACACAAATTTTGTTTGGAATATTTTGGCATATTTAAGTTTTTATTTCATAGCTCCAACAAAATTTTGCCCATAAAACATTACCACCACCCTTTTAATCCTCCGTTCTCCTGAGCTAAGACTAGCTAGCATCAGTGTTAATGATCTGTGTGAAGGTCAAACGTGTCAGTCGCAAAAGGCCAATCAGTGACAGGTTGGTGTCGCCATGTTTGATTACATCGTATCTCGACCTCTGATCTTTGGAGTCGGAGCCCTGATTGGTCAATGAGGCTTGAAGGTGATTATGTGGTCCACTGTTGCAGAAGTAACAAATGTTGTCCTCATTTCGAGCGCAGGTGAAAAGTAGGACTGTTGACCATTCAACTATTTTTATCGCCCCAGTGGATGTAATTTTTCTGTTGTAAATTCAATTCTATAAAACTAATTTCTGGTTCACTTCTGGATTATGCTGACCCTTTATTTGTAGAGTTCCAACCAAGAAGACCTCATTTCAAATCTCATTCCTGTCTTTGTTGCTTGTCAGCTACTGTCAGCCAATAGTTAGCCTTTCAACCATTCACCTCTCAAGTACGGCTGCAAGATTAATCGCTGTTAAATCAAAATTTTAATAGCACAAAATGTTTTTAAACGAATCTACAGGAGGTATGTTCTGTCCAGCTTCATCTCTCCAAGAACAAATTTGGGAGTCCCGGGTTCCAACACTTTTATCTCTTGTGCAATAAATGATCTAAATAGTTTTTTGATTTGTCTGTTTTAATGTAACACAGAGTCAAACCTAATTTTCAATGGAATATGTTGATTCCTGTGCATGTATGACCTCGACCCTAAACGTTTTAAAGAATGTCAAAAAGTACAGAGCTGTAGTCGGGGATAAGTGATACGCCACATTTCGACTGGCTCTCGTATCTGACCTGGTCATATCTACAGCACTTGGGCATGGTTTGGGTGAATGGTGGCCCATCTCAGGTTTTTGTGAGAAATTGTTAGTTTCTGTTTGTATCAGATTTTTGCTGTCTTGTTTTCGAGTTCTCTCTTGTTCAATCACGTGTTGCTCCTTCTTAGCTCAAGTGCATCCAGACCGTTTTTCTGCAAAGTGAACTAATCAAAGCAAGTCTACATACATTTTCAGATCAATTTTTCTTTTTGCTCAAAACACAACTTTGAGTAAGCTAATGATGAGGGAAAATAACACTATAAACGCTCATAATTTTGCAATTTTGCATAGTACAAACTTGTTAAGTTCCACTTTGCCTTTCTATATAATATAATATAACTGTAGTTTGCATTTGCCAGCGTTTCTATTTAAAGTAAAGGTTAGATTAGATTTATTATGCAGGACACCTATGCACACAAAATAATCCGCGTTACATCCAAGGCTTACAAACGGTCGCGTTGCTGGTCACTGGTCCGTGTCTTTAAACGCTTATGATAAATGTCAGGAGATACGGCTCGGATCAGATAGGCTGGGTTATAAATGAGGGGTCACTCAGCCTGCAGACTCCATGTATCAGCGGGCAGCAGCAGGAGACCAGGGCCAGAGAAGATCCAGAAAAGGTCACGTTTACAGATGACTATTCCCCCACATCCAACGCTCCCCCGCCAGCTAAACCCCTTGGGAATAAGTGCAGCTCTCTCAAAGCAAACAGCAGGAAGCGAATAGAAAGGGATACAGTACGAACAGCTATGCAAGTTGTTATGTAAAAATCCGTTGCTCACCTGTAGTAATGTAAATAAATTAAAGAAGAGATATTATGCTTGTGTTTGCTATATAGTTAAAATGTTAAACACCCGTGGATCATTGTGTTATAATGTGACATTTTAACTCGCAATAATAATCTAAAATAACGGGTTGCAACACTGTAATTTCACCATTGTGGTACAAATAAAGGTTAACCTTAATAAAAGAAGCACATTTGTTGACTTCTGCCTTAGAAAACTGCGGTGCCCAATGGGAGCTGATGTCGTCACAAACGTCATAACAAAAAAGAGCCGCGCAGCTGTCGGCTCCTCCTATGGATAGATGCGCATCATGGTAGCGAGCAGGGGATTTTTTTTTTTTTTTTTTTTTTTTTTTTTCCTGTTTGTTTGCTTAATTAATCTAAATATGCAACGCTGCCAAATATTACCTATTAAGAAAATAAACTTGGAGAACGAAAGCACAGGGGTTGATCAGAACATCTATATAAAGAGTATAAAGATTACTCAAACATGCATGAATCACTCCAAATACAACTTCGAGAGGGTAAATGAGAAGGGAAAACAACTATGAGATAGTTAAAAGCTCTAAAAAGTTGATTTTGCATAGTAGGTCCGCTTAAAGCAATATGGTAAAGCAGGACAATCCCAAAAACATACATGGCATTATGCACAAAGTACCTCAGATATATAAAGGACTTTTGTGTGTTACATTGCATTATCCGTTTACTCCATGCGTGATGGTGGTGCGCCACAGCTGCCCTGGAGCAGACTGACAGAAACAAGGCTGACAATCTGCGCTATCAGCACCTTCGACCACTCACTCACAGACCACATTCGTACAGAGGCAAGATGCGTGATGAGTGTCTTGCAAAAGGACACAACTAACAACATGCAGCGTTTGAGCAGAGTTTGACCTGGTGACATTTGTGTTGATAGGTGAGCACTTTAACCACTGAACCACTGAATTTTACAATTTAGACCAAAGGTACTGGGACAATCTACCGTATATGGACTTTGAAATAGGATCATGGTTAGCAGTGTCTAGCAGAAGGATTGGCACATTGTGTATGATTAGAGTTATAAGTAGCATTAAATATGCAAACATCTCCCCTTTTTAATAGTCCCCAAAGAAAATTTTTGAATTTATCATGAGCACATAGCACTTTTGTGGTGGATGGTTGACCACCTGCTTATCTCCATGTCGATATTATAGCTTTACTTGAAATGTTCCACAGTATGGCATTAAACTTATCCATCTCCATGGAGACAAGAAGATGACGCCATCAAGCCAAGATACAAGTCCTGTGATAGAATAAATTAACAAAATATAAGTTAAATGTGATACTGTTGGACAATAATCCCGGATGTGCGTCAGAAAAGTTACATGGTGCACCTTTAAAGGGCCCATATTACACTATTTTCTGATCTAGTCTTGTTCCCTTCTCACAAACATACCTGGAGTTGTGTTTTTGTGTTTCATTCACACATGTTTAACACACAAACCCTGCTTTGCTTATTTTCTTCTCTCAAATGGAAAACACTCTGTTCCACTTTATGATGTCATGTGGTAATACAGGAAGTGCTTCTCTGTATTTTTAAACTCTATACACCTTCACTAGAATAACTTGGATAATTTTAACCCTGGAATTGTCTAAGTTATTCTAGTGAAGGTGTATAGAGTTTAAAAATACAGAGAAGCACTTCCTGTATTACCACATGACATCATAAAGTGGAACAGAGTGTTTTCCATTTGAGAGAAGAAAATAAGCAAAGCAGGGTTTGTGTGTTAAACATGTGTGAATGTGTGAATGAAACAAACAACTCCAGGTTTGTTTCTGAGGAGTTAACAACATTATAATATAGCAAAAAGCTCACAAGAGTCAGTTTTGTGTAATGTAGAATCTTTAAGTAACGACTCCAAACAGAAACAATGCTATGTTTAAGATATATATTGTATAAATTTACCCAAAGTCAACTTGCAATGTCAAGTAGAATTGAATATATTGGCATGGGAATTGAACCCACAAACTCCTCGCGGCACGCTACTAGCACAGCCCACTCTGCCACTCCGTAAGACTATAGTCGACCTTTAAAACCTCTCAAATGCTAATGCACATCCCTTAGGCCCAGTATTTGTCGTGGTGATAGCGTCTCTGCGAATTATTTGTTTTTGCCACCGGTGCATTACCATAAGTTTACCCACCTAATGAGCCTCGCCTCTCACTTTTGCATCCTCGCAGCTGCACACCCTAAATTGTTTACCGCTTCTTTGTTTCCCCGATAAGATAATGGCGAGGCGTCCCAATTTAACAACCTGAAAGCAAACAAGAAGAGAAATTACACATGAAACGCGGCATTACCGAGGGGAGATCTGGTAATGTATTCTTATCTTGGAGGAACTTTATACAAGTGAAGGAATGGCGAATGGCAGGGCTGGAAGAAGTACTCGATTTTGTTACTTAAAGCAACGCTATGTAACTTTCGATGCAAGACTTCTCATAGTATAGGAGCAATAACATTTTAAACCTTTTTTTAAAAATGTATAATTTAATTTCCTGGTTGGACGTAGCCAGAAGATACGACATACGTAGAGGTAGATAGAGGTCCATAACTGTTACCTAGCAACCATAATGTGAGCAAGGGCCAAAACCTGTATAAGCTAAACAATGGGGCAACAGTAGCTCAGTTGGTAGAGTGTTTGTCCGAATTCCGCTTTTGACATAAACATCATTAGTTGAGCAGTTAAATCCACTGACCCATAGGTTGACGGTGCGACCCCAGCTCCTACGGCTGAATTCTGTTGTTGTGTCCTTGAGCAAGACACTTAACCCACCTCACCCCCAGTTTCAGCATACACGGTTGTATGGGTGAGTTGTTCCGATGGGTGCTGGTGGACCCAACAGCTACTATAATTAGGAAGAGAAGACAAGATGTAAAGCACTTTGAGTGCCTTGAAGGCTTTGAGTACCTTGACGGTGGAAAAGCACTTTATAAGAATGTGACCATTTACAATAGTTATGGTTAGACTAATGCAAAAAAATAAATAAAAATACAACACCTGTTGTTAAATGAAGGTGTAAACTGTCAGAAGTGTTGACAAGTGTTCAGTGTTAACAGGGAGTGGTATTCTATCAGTTTACACCTTCATTTAACAACAGGTGTTGTATTTTTTTTTATTTTCCACAAACTCAAAACCAAGTAATAATTAGAAAAACATATGTATCTGTCATATAGACATTAAGTACAGTGCTTTTACTTGGCAAATACCCAAAGCCCGCCATTGATTTTTCTCCGACTTTTGGAGCAGTGAAGATCCAATCCCCCATTGATCCGCATAGTGTCAGATTCCTGTCAAGGAGGCCAAGACTGCTTCCTGAAGTCTGCGAGAGAGAGGAGAGAAAAGGGAATCGTTGCCACGGGCTCTCGTATGTGTGGGTGGAATTCTGCTCAAACGTAACCCAAATTTTGACACGTGTTTGAACTGCTCTTTCTTTTTATAATACAATCAATGGAATCTACTGAGTTCTTGATACTCTTTGGGTCAGAACATTAGCAACCTCTTTTTCATCTGGGCTTGAGACGCTATGCGATGCTTCCACCCGTCGGCAATCTTGGTTTGAAAATACTTGGAACCGATGGAGAGAGAGAGAGCTGAAGGTGAATGTTCCGCAGTATGTTCAAGTCCATTGAAACACGCAGATCACACCATCAGGCAAAGTTACAAGTCAGATCTCTGGAGAGGGGAGTCCACTCACACTTGTAAATGAATAATTGAAAAATAGATATGTGGAACATTTTAGGCAAATCAGAAACTACAGTCTACTCAAAATGTACTTTTCAGAGCTTTTATCCATTGTATAATTGTTTCCCCGTCTCATTTTCCATCTCGAAGTTGTATTTGGAGTGATATGTGCATGTTTGAGCAATCTTTAATCGCTTAATTTCTAGACGCCATATTGCCGATCAACCGTTTTCACCGCCACTGGCATACGCCCACTGCTCTGTACTTACTCCATCATATTGGTACAAATCCAGCTGCACGGCTCTTTGTTGTGATGACGATGACGAGGCTCAAGCACAATACATCTTCTTTAACATCGCAGGTTGACCCATTAGCGACTAAAAGGGCCGGTGTCAAGTGGAATTTAATGAATAATGGAAATTCAACCCACAATCTCCTCATTACATGGCACTTGCACAACCCACTCTTCCACCATTCACCCATGGTACTTTAACGCTCGTGTATGTGGGTGGAACTCTGCTGAAACGTAACCCAAATTTTGAGATGTGTTTGAACTGCTCTTTTCTTTTTATAATACAATCAATGGAAGCCGGAGTTCTTGATACTCTTTGGGTCACGCGTGTCAGAATGTTAGCCGTCTCTTTTGCACCTAAACGCTACGCGATGCAAACACCCGTCGGCCATCTTGGTTTAAAAATACATGGGGGAGAAGGGTAGAGGGAGCTGGAGGTGCAAAAGGACCTTGAACAAAGGAGCAGAGAGTATACTTAAAGCATTGCTTGGAACGTTGACTAGAAATAGATGCGTACGATGATGGATATGCAGAAACAATGGAGGGAAAGAATTGCCAAATATTTCATCAGGTAGAAGCGCAAAGATGGTGAAAAAAATAATTATCTACAGATTCGATTGAACTGCAAAGACAAGTCGGAAAAATCTGTCTGACAAGGTGAAGAATAACAAACTGACATAATCTTCAATCTTATCTAAGAAAGCACAGAATCCCTAGGTTATATCCATGGAATTATAGTTGGAATTACAATTTTGATGATGAAATTTGCAGTTAAGGTATTTTTCACAAACTTTCACATCCAAAAAAGATACCACAGATTTATTTTATTTTCCTTGATTTGAATTGTTTACTCTTTCTTCAACTGTTGTTGTGTTTTTATTAGCATTTTGTGTGCAGAAAGAGTAAACAACAGTTGAAGAAGTCTTTACTAACAATGCAAATGTGTCCACCGTGATTTTATTCATTTGTCCCCTTTTAAAATGTCATAGACTACCCAGAAATACTCCAAACTCCAATAAATTTTAAAGAAAACTGATTAAAAACAGAATTCTGGTAATCATTTATTTTACTGTACTGTAACACTGTAATGCATTGCACATACCTCATGTACAATGTAACATTTTGTAGCATGTTACCCAACCCCTCTGACCGTACAGGACACATATCAGGCAAAATCTACTTTTTTGAGCTTTTAACCATGTTATAACAGTCCCTCATGAAAAACATACCTGGAGTTGTATTCACGCTTCTTTTATTAACCATGTTTATGAGGTAATCTTCTCTGAGCCATTGCATTTTTTCCCCAAAAACGTATGTCTCTGTTAGCGTATTGTTAGACTATTTACTTTTTCATTGTTCATTCCCACTAGTGATAGAAGAAACCAACATCTAAACATCATGCTGGAAATGGAGGTGTGGTTTGTAACTATTCCAAATGTAGACATTATTTCAAGGGCCCAAACACACTGGCAGCGTCAGCGTTAACATGCATAAGCTCACGAAACCACAGCTGCACGTCAACGCGAGCACGGCCACACTGTAAAGCTTAAGCAGGACGTCGTAAAAAAAATATCTTATTGCATTGTTATATTCATTCATTTCAACTTTATGTTAACAAAAGTTTGATAATATTTATCTGCAGCTCTTTGCCTCATAACAAATTTCATAAATATCCTCAAAATTTGATAAATGTCCACAAAAACTGAGGGGAGGATGTTTTCCTCTTGAGGGAGAGTCAAAGAAGAGATGTAACAGACGTAACAGATGCTGGTGATATTCTACGAAAGGAGATCTTATTGGTTTATGACAATCTGTCTCATATTCTCAGGGAAAATATCATAAATATAAAATGAAATAAAACATGCGAGAATAAGAAGCATGGAAATCTTCAAAGAAATCTTTATAATTAACTATCCTTTTACTATTGCTTTAATGCCACATAACAGAATTTGTTTGTCTCACAGATGGTAACAGTTAAGTAACCTTAGTAACGAGTACTGTTAACTGCATAATCCTGGTGTTCTTGTTTAGTTTAGATTTGTTAATTTCCAAGGCAATGGTGCTAGTTCTTCACCACTCTCAAACCCATGGACAGTAACAAGTACTAAATAGTTTGCTTCCAGGATTCCTTATCATATCCCTGGTGTTCCCTCGGAGGCTCTCTTTAGTAGCTGCTGCCAGAGTAGCATATTCTGTGGCACTGTACAGAACATCTGAAGGTCACATGGGCCCCGCGGTGCCAGGAAATTCCCACTGCGTCATGTGACCTGACGCCAACCGGAGCTTTCAATTGATTTTCCCAAAGTCAGCGCTGACCTGTGAACTGAAGCTGCAGCGTGCCTGGGACATTCCTCTGTGGGCTGGAGCCATATTAGAAATGTCCCTCTGAGTATTGGGGTCACAGGAAGAGGAAATACGGTAGGCCTACTGCAAATACTCTGCTTTAGAAAGCGGTAGCAGAGTCAGGGATGTTTCATAAGTTCAGCATTAAAGGATATGTATCGCAAATAAAGAACTTGAAATGGATCCAACGGACAAATGATGGAACTTTATGAGGACGATATATTGACAACAAACAATGGTCTATCTTGGTCTACACTTCACAGATAACGGGGCTCTTGAATTTCTTTAGTTATTTGGTGTAACCTATGGTAAGAAAAAAAAAATGTAATCAATCAACTGAAATCCAACTTATTGGAAATGCACTGATAATGATGCAACTATGCAGAATAATTATGTGCCATATGAGCTGATTAGAAGCCTTCTGATTTTGTGGGAATGTAAATGGAAAATGAAAAATTCTGTAACAAAATGTTCTTATATTTGTGCCTTTTTTATGGTCAAACTTAACAAATCAAGTCTGTGTAATTCCTCAGTCATCTAGGTCCAAGTAAAAGAAAAAAATGTATTCTGTCAACTGGCTCCAAGCTACTTCTTCAGTTCTGGTCAGATTGCTGGTGGACACTGAAGGGAGGAGCCAGATATAAGGCAGTGTTCACCAGCAATCTGACCAGAACTGAAGAAGCGGCTTGGATGCGCAGCGAAACGTCAAAACAAAACAACCCGCATTATTTTCATCGAATGCAGGGGTTGCCAAACTTTTCCGACTGTGACGCCCAATGTTGGGGTGCTGACGACACGCAACCCCCGCCATTACGAGTCCACCCTGTAGGCTGAGTGATTCCCCTCTTCCATCATTCAGTTCTTTCAGCACTGCCCCCTGGAGGTCATCCTGGATTCATAGAAACATAGTTACATTTGTAACCATTGTTTTAGCCAATCACTGCAACCCACTGGCAGGCTTTGATATAAGATAGGCTGGGTAGCATGTACTAATACAAACACTATATTATACTATACTAAGAAATGCCAGTTATGATGCTTGTGTAGCCAATGTTTTTGCTGGAAAATACATGCTTTAGCCTCCGCACCAAAACTTCTGTGGACTTGAACAGATCAGTCAGAGTATGTGAAATCAAACGCAGGCTTAATGGGAAAACAAAGTAACTTTGGTCTCTGACACGGATTTTGTACACCACGTAAATCCTGCAACAATGACACCAATCTTTCCACTGATTAGCAGCTTACCAATTACTTGTTATCAAAGTCACGGACACAGAGAATGTATCGATAGAACAATCATACACTTATTGACAAAACTCAAAAAGTCCAAATCTGCGACTGCATCGTCAAGTATTTGGGCCTGGAGCAGACATGTTCCTTTTGGAGATAAGCCCATTGATTTTTGAGCAAGATGGAGGAAAACGAAAAAAAAAAATAAAAACATGCCATCGCCTGCCTGTGAAGTGTTGATAAAGCCATACCGGTGACACATCCTCTCCACTTCCAGACAAAGCTAATTCTGTCAGCGCATCTTCCAGTTTGACACGCAGCTGCAAGGTCCAACGAGTGGGGCCCCGGAATAACCTGTCGAGATTTGAGACGTGGGAAATCAATTAAAATCATGCAGATAAGAGTGACACATCGGGAGTGAGATGCTATCTGGGAAATGAATGCTCAGGTTGGGATTGGCTGGTCCCCTTTACCAGCTGGGGTGATGTTAGTTGTGGTTTTACGGGGTTATTTTTTAAATGTCTTTCTACAGATAGCATCCAGCTCTGTTTGTTCTATAACTGTTCATTTGAATAAGCAAAGGCGAGATAAGGATGTGTTTTGCGTTGAAGAGGAGCGGGTCTTGATAAAAGGATAAACTGTGCTTTTAAAATGTTTTGGAAACCATCGCATTTTGTCTCCTTAAGTGAAGCCCCACTGCGTAACATTTCTGGTTGTGGACAGTCCACGGAGATACTGTAGATAACGTTGGGACATTTCAAGCAATGCAAAGGAGATTTTCACTGAGCCCAGCAAGTTACGAGTCAGGTCTTTTAAGAGGCAAGCCAGTAAGGACAGTAAGGTTCTAGGTTCAAGCTCAAGTTCTGTTCAAGTTCCACAGCTGCCGTGGGTTTGATTGGCATAAGAGAGGCTGGATGACACATTTACAGCTTGCGCCAGCGTTTTGGGTGAGTGAGGAAACTCTGCTGTTCCAATGCTGCCCATTACCTTAATACACATTTTCAAGTTGATTTTGTTCAGATTGTGTGGCAGCCTTGCACAGGAGCAAAGCTTTTTGAAATGACAAATGCAATCAGTATGGCTATTGTTAAGATAATGTGGTCCGGACCTTCCTTAACTTGTAATACTTGTATAGAAACAAATATGGCGGAAACGTTTCTCTCAAACTTTGTAAACCACCATTACCATCAGTATGAAATGTGATTTTCTATGAACATAAGCGGGAGGTACCGCCCACACATGAATTCAACCTGATTTTTTTTTTCTCTCTTTATTTTTTTGTTCCCACCTTCTGTCAACCATCTGCCACTGTCACCAAACCCCAGTCCGCTGTCTGCGTCTCTCAACCAATCACCTCTCAAGTAATTTATATAAGTGCACTCTCTCTCCCCCGTCTTGTCACGCCTGTGCCGCTAAAACATCTCCAGTGATTGCTACTCCTGACTGGTTTATTGACTGATCTGTGGTCGCTAACTCACTGCGTCTGTCAATGTCTATCCCCGTCCTTCCATCACTCACATGTAAAGACTTGGAGTGAGACATGCTAGTGCCAGCGCTATTCGATGCTAGGCTAATCACTATAGTTTAGTGTTACGTGAGAACCCTTAGCGCTAACAGATCTAACCCTGTTATATCCACTATGTATAGAGGCTACGGGAAATTGGAAGAGATAAGAGTGACATAAACTGATCATATAGAAGAGATGTGGAGGCAGGTGACCCATGTAAGTAGCAGACATATTGTACACATTTCAAAATTGTATAGTTTAGGGCTGAATGATTTGGGAAAAATATCTAAATGTGTTTTTTTTTTTAACAATAGTAGTCTGTTCAATGTTCACATTTTAAACACGTCCAAAAAAATTGACAAAAAGACTGTAATATGAACAGATTTAAACTACAGGGTTAGCAGTTTTTATATAGATTAAGACAGGATATTAGAAGTTATGGTTACTCCAAAAACTGCAGCCTTTACGTTTTGCCAACTGCGTCCTTTCAAATTGCGAATATGGATTGAATCATGTACAAAATTGCAGCTGGTGAAAGTTCATACAAATATAAAAAATACCTATGTGCAATTTTTTACAGTGAATATTACTATTCGGAGAGGGGGAATTTTACTTCTAAATGTGTTATGTGTTAGCAGTTAATACCCCATAGATCACCATGTTGCCTTTTATTGTTTTGAAAATGCTATATTTGCCGAAAACAAGGTGTTAACATGTTTAATAAGTTTGCCTTTCGTTTTTGACAC
>JACM01002661.1:0-10806 GCA_000787095.1 Periophthalmodon schlosseri
CAACCAAATAAATAAATAAATAAATCCACTTAGTTTTTTAGTACATTATCTACTGTGCAAACTAGGTACATTTGCAGCTTTCTAGTCAAAAATGCCTAAATCTTAGGTCGTGTCCCAATTCGACGGTTGCACACTTCAAAGTACCGTTTGAAGTTCTGTTCGAAGTACCCGGCCAACGAACTGTACTCCTCCGGTTACGTTACGTCACTTACGTTATGTCACTTATGTAACGTCGCTTACGTTACGTCGCCTAAGCAACCGTGACGGCTGCTGACTAATGAGCTATACGCCTGTTGACTCATGACCTAAACGTGTAAAAGGGACACTGAAATAATTACAGTTTTATTTTTAATTCTTTATTATTTCATAGAAGAAGGGTCACGGTGTCGTTGTCGCAGCTGCTTATTTCTGTTTAGATTAAATGAAGTAAGGAATTAATCTTTACCTTTGAATATCAATAGGCTAATATAAGGTTCGAGGTGATTTTTCCCAATTGTAGCTAGTATTACATAGCTTTAAGAAGATATACCTTGTTTCTCCCGTAGAAGAAGTCAAGCGCGGTGCATGATGGGATATAGCAGTGCGCGAAGTGATGCACGCTTCATTTTTTTGGCTGATCTCCATGGAAACGCAGGGCACATTTACTCTACAATTTCCAGTAGTTGGTGACGTCATGCAAAACTGCCCTAATTGCAGCCAGGTGTTTCTGATTACAAAACATTTATCTGTAGGGTCGGAGTTTGAAGTGTTAGACCAATCACAGTGTTCTTTATAGCTCTAGTGGTTATGGGTGGAGTTTAGGTGTTTAGTCCCACTTGAAAATGGTTTCTGTAGTCAGCGTCGTTACATGGTCCAATCAGAGTACTGTATCCTGATTACTTTCATGTTGAGTTGCATTATATTATGATGTAAAAACACGACAGAGGAATAAAACTGCTTTAGGTTTGTTGCAACGTTTGTAATTGATTAATTTTTGCATTTATTTATCACTAATTGGAGAAGAAGGAATCTCACACGCACTCAACAGTGACTATATATCAAGTGTCATTTGCACAGTGCCCTGTCCTCTGCAGCTTACTCCTCTCCTCCATATATGGTCGCCCCTTTCAAACTCATCCTTCACTGTATGCTTCTATTTACCTCGCTGTCACTGTCCCGAGCTGCGCATTTCTGAGCTGCAGCTGCGAGACATTTAATGACTCCGGAAAGTGCAGGACGAATGGAGCCCACGTGACACCTGACAAGTCATCTCAATAAACCCCTTATGATCTATCTGTCACATTAACAGGAATAAGTCTGACGCCCTGTGAATGCAGCACGTGGTCCTTGATATAGCACACCTGTGAGGCATTCAGGGCCAGCACATGTGGTCTGGACTTTTGCGTGTGGACGTTATTAGGCTCGGAGCAGTGTGTGTCCTTCACTGTAATGAGAGCCCTGTGTGGGATATAGAACACCTCAGTGAGTAAATCATTCTGGGTCAGTCTGAGGAGCACAGATTGGGTTGATCCAGTAATGTATCGGCCATCTGCACGACACTGCACACAGCTATAAACTATAAGGAAGGAAAAGAGAAAATATTCAAAATATTTCACATATTATGTAAAATGTACTTTTATGGGCATTTAAAGGTGCACTGTGTAACTTTTGGTGGGGTGTATCACATTAAATGTATATCTAAGCATGTATTTAATTCCAGGAGTTTTTACTGCTCAAAAATTCCTGGAAACTGACTATGAGTGGACTCGCCTTTCCACGGATCTAACTTGGCCTTGCGGCATCATCTGTCTCCATGTAGATAAATATGTTTAATGTCATACTGTGGAATTATCTAAACAAAGCCATAACATCTCTAAGGAGATAAAGGTATAGTGCTCATTTAATCATGTTCCCTCAGAATTCCCCAAATCATTAACATGGTCAAAGTTGTATTTTCAATTGATAATGTAACTCTGTATAGAATATACAGTTTCCTTTAAAGGTCCTATATGATTATTGCGTGACTTTTTATTTTGATTTATTTATGTATAGTCATGTTATAATGCCCCTTATCAAAGTTTGTTTTAATTCACATGTTTGAGGGATTTCTAATCTTCTGTTCAGAGCTCAAAACACTATGTTAAAATGTGATATTTATTCCACAAAACCTCACATACAAAAAGTAGGAAAATATATAAGACATTGAGTTTTACATGTGGACAATATGTGCAATAATTGAACTTTTGATCAATTGCATGAGTACCACCACAAGGGGGCAGTGTTTCTTGTTCTGTCTTGCAAAAGTAGCTTATTTACATGAATCAGATAGTGGTAATACTAGCTACTGCAGCAACTGAAGTAATAATGTTAATTGAAAATATGGCAATATAACACATAGACATTTAAAACTTAAATTAACTACCATTTAACTATGTCCAAAACTCTGACTTTTAACTCAAAACCATGTCCCTCTCGTGTGTGCATGTTTTGATGTGTGCGCTGCCTGTACATTGGAGCCAAAATGTAGACCTATGGAGCAGCCTTCAGCACTCACACATAAGGACCCATGTGAGACAGGAACACAGACTGGCTCAAGGCTGAGTACTATCAGGAGGGAAGGGCAGAGTCAAGGCTAAAACTCACAAAGAGGAAATGCACGGAACAGTCCAGCCTGAAAGTTGAAAGACAAAGTTTTACTACTGCTGTGCTCTTTCAGTCATTGGATCAAATATAGCTGGACTACTGTTACAGTACCACACAGGCTATTGGAGAATGAATGCAGATTTTTTTCATGAATGTTTTGATATAAAGTAAATTTGAAGTAAAAATGTATAAAATGTGTAATGTTTTCCAAAAAAAAGTTGGTTTCACATTAAAAACTGAAAACTTAAATTGAAAACTTAAAACTTAATACTTCCAAAACAGTGGTGTGCTGATTGTGAACAGAAGGGCATCCTACAGAAAAATCTTATTGTGGTGATCCAATAAAAAATATGACTCAGTCACAGTTCACATTTAGTGTAGCTCAATAGAACGAGCCAACAAACATAAACTGTAAACAAGAGGTGTTTTATTTTCAGTGTAGTTAGCTCCTCCCTTCAGACACATATAAGGCAGTGTCCACCAGTGATCTGACCAGAACTGAAGAATCCGATTGGATGAGTGGTGAAAATTCCTCACTCTTAAACTTTTGTCCAGTTGGCAGAATTTTTCTTTTGCTATCGATCATACCTGGACGACTGAGGAATTACATTAACATCTTTGTGATCCAATAAAGAAAAAAAGGAGCTGCAAAAATCTTAATAAATGAATAAAGTTTTTTTTTTTTTTTAATGTTTTTTTAAGGTGGACTATGTATCTTTTCTGGTAAAGGGTTTGCTTGTCTTCATGTAGATGTTACTGCTTTGCCTGGAATGTTCCACAGAATGGCATTAAACTTATCTATCTACATGAATGGAGACGAGCCAGGTCTGTGGAGAGACGAGCCCGCTTACAGTAACACCTCTAATAATGATATAACTGCAGGTTATATACATTTTAATGCCACACTATTGAACTTTTCAGGCAAAGCAATAACGTCTCCATAGAAACAACCAGAAAAGTTAGCAGGGAAAGACAATAGATCCTTCAAAAACTTCTCAACAGCTTGTTTAACTTTTGTCAAAGGTCCTATATTACGCAAAATTGACTCGTGAGCTTTTAGCCATGGTATAACTGTGTTACCTCATCAAAAACAAACCCAGAGTTGTGTTTTGTTTCATTCACAAGTTAGAGTAATCCCTCATTATTAGTCTGTCTACATCTCCAAAGCTCAAAATACTCTGTTACACCTTGTGATGCCATTAAGCTGTAGTTTTCAAGTTAACAGCTACTTTTTACCTTTTGTTCAATAGAGATTGGCAATTCCAGATCTGAAATGATCCAAATGATTCTAGTAAAGAAGGTATATGGAATGTAAAAACACAGTGGAGCACTTCTTGTATTTCCACATGACATCACATGGTGGAACAGAGTGTTTTCTGTGGTTTGTGTGTTAAACATGTATGAATGAAACAAAAGTCCAGGCATGTTTGTGATGAGGAAACATTATAACATAAATTAGAAAATAGCGTAATATGGGCCCTTTAATTTGTACAACTGCAATATTAATGTTACTTAAACAAACAAAGCATGTAAGAGTAATTTGTAAGTCCTCGGTGTGGATTTGGAATTTAACAGTGAAAAACCTCATTACTCCAGGTAGACTACACGCTCAGAGTCCCTGACAGCCCCTCCCCTCTGGTGCCTCTGAGCTGGCCACAATTATTAAGTGAATTGTTGTGGTCCATTTAAGCTTTAATCTGTTTCCTGTTTACAGCTCACCCACAGCAGCACACATGTGACTGCAGTGATGTCACTTCCTGTATTTAAAAGCTATTCTGTCCTCACCTCAACCTGAAAACATCTGGCTCTCATACGCAGTACTCCATGGCCTCTGAATTGGAATCTCTGCTTAAAGTGGAACTAAACACCAAATCATCTTTTTTTTACTACTAAACTGTGTATGTAGTTTTTAATAGTATTAGTGTACTATTCCTAGTCCTTTTGACTACTTTAGTGCAAACTAGGTCAATTTGTAGCTTTTTGGTAAAAAAAAACAAACTAAAAAAACAGGTAAAACTGAGTGTGTGCTGCCTCTGGTGGCCACAGCAGTTTCAAGTACTACGTGACATCACACAGGACTGCCCTGATTAGAGCCAGGTGTTTCTGATTACAAACACCTGGCTGCAGGGGTGGAGTTTAAAGTGTGGATACCAGTTAGATCACACTGCTCCTCATATGTCCAGACCCGGCCCCTCCTCTGCCCTCTCTGTTTTCTTTAGTCCTCCAGGTACTTCCCAAGTTAGTTGCTCTATTTGCAGTGTGGTTGTGGGATTAGTGGGTTCAGTACCACATTAAAGTGATTGACATAGGTCAATGAATAAAACTACAAAATGAAAATTTTAAACTGACAATATCTTTTTTAAAATTCAATAATAGTTTAGCTTTTCAAAGTATTTTGTTTTATATCTTAATTTACAGTCTAGTGACAATGACAAGCTGTTTATTTTATTTTTTTTCTTTTTGGTTGAGTTTATTATACTAAAAAACATGCGTCCTTACCATAGACTGTATAAAAACTGGATTTAGTGAGTGTGACGTCACCCATAGTGTTCGCCTCCAGCCGAATGAAGCTCATCGAGGCTAGAAGTTATTGGAGCCAAGTTCAGTATTTGGAATTCTGACTGCAAGTATCATAGCAACCAAAGAGCCAGTGTGGAGCGAGGCTGTTCAAGGTAACACTCCTTCCCCTTTGTGCCCAGTTCATGCTAAACCAGAAGTGCAGGGGCTTACCAACACTGTCAAACCTGTTGCTAACGCGAGCGGGAGAAGGGAAAGAAGGCGCCTGAGATATTAATTTTCATATTTTGACACAATAGCCAAATAAAAATACCAGAATCATGTAAAGTAGGTTAATACAAACATTTCAAATTGAGCCTGACAGCAGCAGTTACGGAGAGAGGAGTGAGTTTTTCAATACAAAGTGTACTGGAGCCAGAAACGATGGAACTGGAAGCCCACTCATGCTTGCTTCCTATTTGGATCACGGCGTCTAGCAGGTTAGCTATGTCCATTTACAGATACAGCCTGTGATCCTTCCTCTGAGCCACTAGCATCTCCACAAACCTGACTCTTACTTGGCCTGGAGGAAGGCCTCATCCTTCCTCATCCAAATGTTGTTCCTTTGGCTATAATCTTCCAAACGTATCTATCTCCATGGAGAATGATTTGAAGAATGGCTTTAACTTTTTATTTCCATGGAATCATGCTGATGACCTGCCACCCCCAGAAAGTTACATAGTGTTGCTTTAAGTAAATGAACTTAAAATCCTAAAATCTACAACATAAAAAAGATGAAAAAGCATATTCAGTAGGCTGTTTATTGATTTCAACTCAACATTTAATTTGAATATGCAGGCTAATAAGAAATAGCATTCAAGCAGCGGCAAATTAGCATATAGAAATTATAATTGCAAATTAAAAATCATTTGAATGTATTTTTGTTCTATTCAAGTAGTTTCAAATTCTTCAAGTACTTTTGGTAATGGTACTTTTATGTAGACTTTCCGCACTTATGCCACTTTACATGCAACTCAATTTAACAACAACAGCCCTATTCACTGCTCTCTCTCTACCCTGACGTAAAACTTTGGCTTTGATAAGACCACATGCCCGTTCGCTCCGATGATAAAGATTTGAACCAAAATAAAGTGTGGAAAGGCATGCCAAGAGTCTAATTGTGGCTTAAGTGACGCTGTAAGCATGTTTGAAGAGATGTGGGCAGTGCATGGAACACATTTTGTAGTTTAATGATTTGAGGAGAGGAGGGGGAGAGGGGATACGGTCTATGCCCACTGCACCGCATATGTGTACCGCATATGTAAGCCTGTTATCATTAACTGCAGTTTACTGCAAAAACACATCCGACCCAGTCACAGCCAGTTATGGAGTTAAGCAAAAGAGAGTTTAATATCTGGTTTGAGTTACAAAAACGTTTAATCTTGTAGCCTATTTAATTTTTATACTTTATTACTATAATTATTTCTAAATGAATTTAGGCTGCAAAGAATTGTTGCATTGTTAGACTTTATTGATCTTCTAGGATAATTTGACCCATCTAGGTCCAGATCTTGAGCCAAGATCTTGGTCCCAATTGCCTAGCTGGAAGACAGAGCCTACAGAGTGTTTTAGGTTCCCTGAAGTGGAGTAAAATAGCATTATAATACTCTGGCTGTATAAAAGTAAATAAAAAAGTATTGGTCTAAGTTGTACAAAGATAGTTGAAGGTACAGTGTAGGATTTTTATTTTTAAAGGGCCCACATTACGCTATTTTCTGATCTGTCATAATGTTGTTTCCTCATCAAAAACATATCCAGAGGTTTTTTTTTTGTTTTTTTTTCACACATGTTTAACACACAACGCCTGCATATTTAGGCTGAGTTCTTCTCTCAAACAAAAAAGGTAAAATCAACATAAGGTGGAACAGAGCATTTTGAGCTTTCGAGATGTAGACAGACTAATAATAAAGGATCACTCAAACATCTATGAATGAAACAAACTCAGTTCCAGGTCTGTTTTTAATGAGGTAACAGCATTATAACATGGCTCAAAGCTCACAAGAGTCAGTTTTGTGTAATATAGGACCTTTAAATTGAAAATCTGTGTAACCAGATAGTTGGTAAAAGAACAATTTCAAATGAAATATTACTTTTACAGGTAACAATAGTATAGCTCAGTGGTTTAGGTTCTCAAGCCAATTGTTGGTAGCCAGTTCCATGCTCTAAATCCAACCTAAAAACCAGCAGCCAATCATTAATCAGTGCTAGTGCAAATATAGCAAAAATAATTGCTGCTTCTAGGATTTTTGTAACTAAGGCTATACTTCTGCTGCTTCTTGTATATCTGGTCTACAGTTTATCACATGTGCGTTTCAACCCAGCGATATGATCTTAATGTTGGCCTTTGATTGTACCTTTGGACAACAGAACAGGAAGAAGCTCATTTGGTCTATTCAGGCCTGGAAGGTGGTGGGTCTAAATAAGGTTAGATTTCATGCTGCATTCCAACACAATTCTTAATGTTTTTCTTTGAGCCTATGTCATTTCTAGATCATATATGTATTTTTTGTTACCAAATAGCCGACAACATTTATGCAATCTACACATGGCAGTAAAAAGTAGAATAAAACATTCATCACTGGTTTATATATTAAGGTTGAAGAAAACTTTATTGTTGTCATAGTAGTGTTGTCATGATACTAAAATTTCAAACTCGATTTCGGTATTAAGGAATAGACTCGATACTCAATACTGATTCTGATGCCACGATGATAAAAAAACCAAAAAAACAAAAAACAATTATTTAGACAATAGAATATAATTTTCAACATTAAATCACAGGACTTTGAGTCTTATACTTGTTCTGATACAGCTCTAGATCATTCTAAAGCTTTTCAGGAAAGGTTCTTTTCTGTCCTGTGAATGTGACTTTTTTAGTATCAATACTTGCTCAGATGAGTATCTAGTGTCCATGCTAGTTTTAGTATCGACACTAGATAGACACCAGATATCTGATTTTCAATATTTTTGATAACCCTAGGTCATATTATACATATTATAGGAGATTTTTTGCATTTGACCCATTCTTTAGTGCAAAAGCAACCAATTTTGCCACAGTGCTGCTAGTATCATAACAAACTTGAGTAGAATTTTCCATTATAAATCCATTGCATAATAAGGTCTTGTGTCTGCATTGGTCCATGGCACAGTCCCAGCCTCCTCCAGACACCTGCTCCTCCCCAGACTCTGCTGCACATCTGGGCTGTGGCTGTCAGCCCAAAAATGGAAAGACAGACAGACAGGTGAAATATAGATCAGAGGCAGACAGGTGAAATATGGACCACAGACAGGAGTGATGTGAAGAGGGCGGAGAGAGAGAGAGAAAAAGAGAGGGGCAGAGAGTGAGGGAGTGAGAGGAAGAGAAGAGAGAGAGACAGAGAGAGGAAGACAGAGGGCGGCAGAGAGCGATAGAAGACGGAGGGAGACAGAGATGGGGAGACAGAAAGGGAGAGAAAAAAGAGAGAGAGAGAAAAAGAGGAGAGAGAAGGAGACAGAAAGAGATAAAGAGAGAAGAGAGAGAGAGGGAGATTGCCAGAAAGAAGGAGGAAGAGAGAGAAGAGAGAGGCAGAGAGAGAGAGAAGGAGGAAGAGCAAGATGAGCAAAGCTGAGGCCCAGATGTGGAGGAGGAAGTGTGTGTCCCGGGGGAAAGTCCTGGCACCCTGACCCGTCTGAGAAGAGACAGAGGATAAGTCAAACGTCCTGAATACTCCTGCTGGAGGTCACGACCAGATGGGGTAGGGATATGGCCCTGGATTTGACCTAAATTCACGTTTTGCCTACTGATAATTGATTATTTTGATACATACACAGAGTTAGGGAGACCATAGCAAAAAACTCAAATAAGAGTTGCTTCAGACTCTTATTACTCAACTGGAAGGACTAAGTAGTGGTCCAGAAATTACTCAAAGGAACTGTAGGATGTGCTGTTACTGTTTTAAAAAAGTTTTACAGCCACACCTGAATGTGCTTTGCCAACGCCTTAACCGGCAGATAGACGAGACACATACACATTGTTTTCTCATTCTCAGTATATGGACAGGGCATGCCTCACGTGGAAGCTCAGAACCAGTGGTGGAACATAATGAAGTAAAAGTAGTAAAGTACTGTACTTTTAGATATCTGCACTTTACTTAAGTAGATTTAAGTGGATACTTTTTACTTTTACTTCACTACATTTGAGAGAAGGTATCTGTACTTACTCCAGTACATTTTTAACTGGACTGTAAAGTAAAATAACAAATAAAAACAGCTTGAAAAAACAGTATCTGTACTTTTACCTAAGTAACAAAATTGAGTATTTCTTCCACCAGTGCTCAGAACCTCCAGAATTCACTGACAGAGGCTGCACTAGCACTGATTAATGAATGACTAATGCATAATACAGTCATAAATGGAGTAATCCTGTTGACAGATGCTTTGACAGCAGTGGTGGAGATAGGGCAGTGATATTGTCCATGTGTTGGCCTGTACTGAGACAGCTCCTCCAGTACACTGTAGTAGGAGCAGTGTCTGAGCTGTGATCATTGGCAGCAGCGGTTTGCCTTGGAACAGAACCAGTGGACCCTTATGCAACACTGCGTGGAGAGTAAGGTGAGTAATGGGCGGGGACGAGAGAGGGGAGAGAGGGGGGACGTATCGTTTGAAGAAAGAGCCCCAAAAGACAGCTGTCTCATATAAACTAATAAAAGGTGGTGAAAGAGTGGTAAGTCAACATTGTCAGACAAAATGTGCAGGTAGAAATATGTGAAAGTATGTGTAAGGTAATCAGTTATTCAAATGTCTGCGTAATCCCTCAGTCGTCCAGGTATGATCCGTAGTAAAAGAAAAATTCAACTCTGTCAACTGGACAAAAAAAATAACTAAAAAATAACTTTTTGTCCAGTTGACAGAATATCATTTTTCTTTTACTACAGTTATTCAAATGAGAGCAGTCGTCCAAGTTAGACTGATAAATAGGCCACGTGATAACAAAGAATTACATTTGGGAGTAAAATAATAATAATGCTTTTGTCTAAACTGAATTTTTAAAAAACTGAGGCCAAAATTATAGTAAAAATAACTTTAGATTTATGACAGTGAACGTCTTGATGGTGGTCAATGAACGGCCTATACCCTGCCTCATTTACATAGTTACACCGAACCTCCTAAATGCTAGTTAAGGCAAGGTGGATGAAGTGCCTTGATCAAAGACGCAACAATGATATTTTCAGAACAAAACATTACATCACATGGTAATTAAGTATGTTTAAAAACTATTAGCGGTGCTGTAGCTGATTTTTACTGCTTGGAAAAATAGAACTAGTTGATTTGCAGTGGTCCAAAGTTATTCTTCACTTACCTTATGCATTAAGAGCAGCCCAATTGTTCACCGTAATGAGTTTCTGAGCGCTTTTCAGAACTTTCAGAGACCAGTGAAGAGTTCTGCTGTGAGGGCTAGAGCTAGTAACTAGGATTCTTATTCGCATTTCCTGATTATCGGACAATGAAATGCTTTCTAATTAGATGCAAACCGCTTATACAGTATATCTGTACTGGGGCAAGACAATATTTGCTCAAATACATGGGAAAAATTGGATAGACCTACAGGCCCTTTAAGTAGCCTAATATTATTATTATTTATTTATTTAT
>KN473150.1:7078-28274 GCA_000787095.1 Periophthalmodon schlosseri
GAGACATGTGAGAGGGCGCAGGTGAAAGGGCACAGGTGAGAGGGCATCGATGACAGGGCATAGGTGAGAGGGCATAGGTGAGACAGCACAGGTGGCACAGGTGAGACAGGTGAGAGGGCGCAGGGGAGAGGGTGCAGGTGAGACAGTTTGAGGGCACAGGTGAGAGGGCACAGGTGAGAGGGCACAGGTGAGAGGGCGCAGGTGAGAGGGCGCAGGTGAGTGACATGCTAAAGGACAATACACTAATATACATGCATATTTTTGAGTTGAATGGTTTAAAGGCCCTGTACATGATTTTTTTACCCATGCATTTGAGCAAAATTGCCACAGTACAGATATATTGTATTGAAATTAGAAAGCATTTCTATAGCCCAAGAATCAGGAAGTGTGCTGTTAGCATGGTAGTTGTTAGCTTTACCGTGACTACAAAATTCCACTCTGGTCACTGAAAGTTTTGACAAGTGCTTACAAACTCATCACAGTGAATAATTAGGATGCTCTGAATGCATCCATGCCCAACCGATAACTGTTGCCAAAAGCAAAGTGAAATAAAAGAGCGCTGCCTATGCGCTTGTGTCCATTCAAAAAATTAGATGGGTTTCAGCAGAGCAACACATGCAGGTGCAAACATGTTTCCAGCCCTAGTGTCAGATGTTCTAGTAGGGCTGCAACCAAATTAAAATTGCAATTTGAATGGATTCAATTAGTAAATCACAAAGGTGTACCATAATTTCCTCCTAGGGCTGGGCAATATCAACAAAAATGTACATCTCGATATAGCTTTTCATGTTTGGATTTACGATATATATTGTTTTGGTGATACCTGTTCTTGATTTAAACAAAACCCAACATAAAATAATAGTATTACGCATAACAGCTTAGCTGCATTGAGTTATAAACCAACCATTATGGCATAGTAATATTCCAATTACAACAAATATAACTGATCATCTTCTCATCATATTTTTCCCCAAATCGTAGTGTCAGGTGTCATATTACTGCTACTGACCTTCAAATAATGTTGCCACTCATCCTAAAAATTCTGAATGTTCTGATGTCATCTGCATAACCACTATTGTTTTGTCTCTGTCCCCTCACCACTTGCACTTCCAGGCGCCCTTGGGCACGTTGTGGAGGGGCGGGTCCAGGCAGTACGTGTGGTAGCTGATGTCACAGTCGTCACAGAGCAGCAGGCGCCCGGGGTCACTCGCCTCTCCACACGCCTCACACACCGTACACTCCAGACAGCGCCACCCTTTGGTTAGGATCACGCGTGTTATCTGAGAAAAGGAGAGGATAGAGATTTAGCTTTTAACATAAAGATGAAGAGTTTTTTCTGTGTTTTATTTGCCGTTTTGAGCTATTTAGAAGCACAAAGTGTAGTCACCATCATAACTATACATTTATTAGGGTGCCCCATTGCAGCTAATGAGCCTAAATGTTTGAAAGTGGCTCTTGTTTGAATGGTTTGAATGGTATATACTATATAATTGTTGATTATTATTGGCCTAAAGGAAATAATTATTTCCTTTAGGCCAATAATAAGTCAAATGTGGCTATTGCTGGCTTCAAAGGATATTTTAAACATTGTGCTTGTAGCAAGGGCTGTGCAATCAAATTTGAACTGCACTGTAAATTGATAATTTCAAATCATCAATGATTAACTTAGGTCTTTTTAATAGCGAGGTCTACAGCCAATCCTCTGTCAGTAAAAGCATGTGGTTTGGAGCAGACCGAAGACTGACAGAGGAAGACATTTGATTTTTGTTCGTGCATTAAATGGCACTAGAGCGAAAAGCATTCCTTTGTTGTTCAAGCTGAGGTTTAGTCTATCTAGCTTAATGTTCATGAACCTTTCATAGAAGACCATTTTATATATCAGATTTAAAATTTTAAATGCTGCTGCATTTCTGGCAGACATTTTTAACCATGCAAAAATATGTTTTTCTCAGTTCAAAAAAGGTTATTTTTATAATTTGAATTTTAAAATACGACAAATACATTGAATTTCAGTTCAACCCTCTCAAATATGATTTTTCATGGTTAAAAAAAATAAATAAATAAATAAAAAAATCAAGCAGAAATCCACCAGCATTTAAAGAGTTATTTTACTTCTGCGGGGTATTAATTGCTAACATATATTTGGGTTTCCATGTTACCTTTTATTGTTATGAACATGCTATATTTTGCCCAAAACAGCTTATAGAAACTATTGCACATCACATCAGGCTTGTGAAGTTTTGTGAAGTTGTAGCATTGGACAGAATCTTACAACTAACTGTTAGGGGGGTTGGAATGAGCCTGAGAGAGATCGCAAAAATACTCAAACATGCATGGATGACATTTGAATCACCTGAAACCTGAAATCTTCAGGCATGTTTTTGATGAGGGAACATAACATGGTAAAAAAAAAAATTAAAATAGATTTTGCATAATACCCCCTCTTTAAAATTCTAAATCTGATGAAACAAATTATCTTCCACACTTATCATTAACAAATGAATATGGCTTTTAACAATAAGCCAATAACAGTGCCCATAATGCAGTATAGATATGTCCACAGACCTTGACATTGACGCAGTACGGATGGTAGCACTGACCACACTGAGCACAGGCCAACAGTCGCCCCTCCTCTCCTTGTCCAAAGCTGCCACACACCACACACATGTCCTGCAGGTGGAGACCACAGTGAGCACTGTATTTAAACAGGGACAGTGTCTTTAATGACCTGATTGTACCTGTTTGAGCGTAAAGTGGTCCGAGGTGGAGAACATGACCACCGTGTTGTGCATCGAGTTCTCCTCCTCATCTCTCATCTGGAATGACTCCATGTAACCACCCTGAGACAAAAGGACAAACCATCAGGATGGGAATAATGTTGTCACAATACCAAAATTTCAAACTATTTCGATACTAAGGTATAGACTCGATACTCAATAGCGATTCCGTTACCACAATAATAAAAACGCTGAATAGACTCAAGAGACAATAGAATGTGAATGACATTAAATGGTAGTACTTCCTTTTATATTCCCATGTGGCCTTTTATCTGTGTAATCCCTTAGTGGTCCAGGAGGTTCCATAGTGGTCCATGGACGTATACTAGTCTATAGTTCATTTCTGTCCTGTGAATCTGACTTTTTTTTAATACTTGCTCAAATGAGTATCTAGGTTCAATACTAGTTTTTGCATCGATTAATATCTGATTTTTAATACTTATGACAACACCCCCCCGCGACTCTTACTAGTTCCTCACAAACAAACAGTTTGGCACATTACTATTAGCTGTTCAGACTGGTTATTCTGGGCTTGTGATGTAGACAGAAGCACTCACTCCGGGGGACACACTGAGATTGTCCTGAGTCTTAAGCCTGCTCCGACCTCTTCCTCCTCTGGACCCGATGCCTCCTCCTCTGGACCTCCTGCGGCCTGGAAACCCAGAACCACGGCCCTAAAACCAGAGACAATCAAACACAGTTCACTTTAGACTCACAGAGAGAACTACGAGTTAGGACGCATCTTTATAGACGCCAGTTGCTGTTGCCTACAAATTATAGAGCTTGGAATTGTGTTTTTTTTCAGTTAGCCTAATGTTAAACCAATGGGGATTCTAAAACCCCAGTATGTATCTTTTAAATATAAACTAAAATAACCTGAATCTTATTTGGCCTGGACATGTTGCTCCTTTGGCTATAATCTTCCACAGCATGGCATAAATCTTATCCATCTCCATGGAGAATGTTCCAAATGTTCTTTTTCCATGAAATTATGCTGTTGGCTTTCCACTCCCAGAAAGTTTTATACTTTCAGTTTAAGATGATAAATCTAAACTTTGCATCCATTCAAAAGTAATCTGACACTAAAGTGTGATACATTTATCAGTCACGACCCTGAAGATTATCGTGTTGTTTAGTAGTTTTGGCAAATGCATCACTTGGCACACTTGCTTGTGGATTACCATGTTTTTTTTTTGACGTTCTATCCTGAGCTATATAGAAAACTAGTGACCCCCCTGGTAAATGTATCCCTATAATCTCCAATTCTCCCCCAGATGTGAGATTCAGGAGGCATTTGTTTTTACCGTCTTCATGCCCCACAGAGGGGAGTCCTGCGAGCGGGGCTTAGGGCTGTCCCACCCGTCGTTTGAGTCCTGAGAGGAGGAGGGTGGGCTGACAGCTCTGCGGCTGCTCCACCACGAACACTGATGAACAAAACAGAGAGATGTTATAAAGTCTGATTAGGCTTGTCACGATAATTACTATATCAACTTATCATTCAATATATGAAAGCTGGAACAATATATTTCAATATTTATCGTCTGTACATTTTCTTTGTAAAAATGTTGATATTTGAGTTATTTCTGTTGCAATACGATAAGATTTGGCTTGTAGAGGGTTGAATAACTAACTTCTATAGTGAAGTATTTGTTGCAGCTCAGGTCTTTAAATGATACTGTATTTAAAAATGGTGCACTGGGATTATTCTGCTTTATTCTTATTGTGTCAGTGGCATAAAATAGATTCAATATTATCGTTTATCACAGTATTTCTCTGTACAGATATATTGTGCTTCAAAATGTGTTATTGTGACAGGCCTAAATCTAATCCCTCATCACACCAGAGCAAACTGTACTCCCATATTTGCCACAATCCAGGTGGCAAATGGTTGTTGATTTATTGATTTTTCATAAATGTATTGACCGTAATTATGCTTCTTCACAGAAATGACACAGATCAGACCTGAGTTATAAAGGTGTATAACTCTGTACCTGTCTGGCCCGGGCTCGTCCAGGGGAAAACTTCCTCTTGGTGATGGCTGGTTTCCCCATTCCGATTTTGGGAGTGAAGGGAATCACGGTGGGAGGGATCTGAGGCTGTGGAGGAGAACAGGGAACATTTTAGAGTTTGTTTGAATTAGTCGTTTTAGCCCTACTACAGCTGCTTAGGGGGAACGTTCTTGAACTGTATTATGCTCAAATGACATTCACTTACCCTGGACAGTGGTGGGCTCTCCCTGTTGCTGGGTGATGCGGTCAGGGGCGACAGAGGGGGCGGGGTCAGGGCAAGGCGCGTTGGCGAGTTTTCTGGCGAAGCCTCAGTGGAGAATGGTGACTGCCTGAGACGAGCTGTGAGGTCGTCTTCAGTCCTGCTGCCTGACTGTAGGGACCGGAGCACTGACCGACCTTTACCCCGACGAGGGAGCACCATTGTGGGGCTCGGTGAGGACAGAGCAAGCAGAGACGGAGGTGGAGACGCGGATGAGATGAGAGCCATCACCTCCATGTCCAAACTGGGGTCCAAGTCCAGCACTGGGCTCACCGCGTCCTCCAGCTCAGAGTCTCCCTCCTCCTTGTCCTGGGAGTCTTCACACATCTCCATCTCCACTGACTGAACCTCCTCATCATTTGTAGAAAACTCTGTTCTCTCCAGCGTCTGTGGCTTATCTGCAATTTTGTCTTCATCAAGCTCCGCCCTCTCTATGCTCTCCTCCGCCTCTAATTGGTCAACCATTCTTGCAGCTTTATCTCGAGGTTCCTCCAGCTCCTGATTCTCTTTTATTGAAATTTCTTCCTGCATTTCAATAAGACCCGCCCCTCCGCCAATTACACTTTCCTCTTTAAATGAGACGGCTTCTGATTGGTCAACCATTTCCACAGTTTCCTCCACAGTTTTGTCTTGCTGTTGAGTAATCTCGGCCTCTTTTTGTTCCTCTTCCAAAACCGTGCCTTCTGATTGGTAATTTCTTGGACTCTTCTCCTTAGGCTCTTCCCAGTCAGGAATAAGCCTGCCCTCTTCCTCCTCCATCTTGTCCTGCATTTTATATTGGGTGCCTTCTTTATTTGCATTAACCTCTTCCAAATTGTCTTTTTCTGATTGGTCAATTGTCTCTACTGCTTCTTTAGGCTCCTCTCCTTTTGTAATTTTAGGCCATGCTTCTGCGATCTCCTCATGTTCAAACATTTCAGGATTTTCCACCATCTTGTCTTTCATTCCCGGCTCAGTCCCTTTCAGTTCTTCGAAAGACACGTTTTGGGATATTTCTTCCATGTGTGAACTTTTGGACCACACCAATAGTTTTTCTTGCTGCAACATTTCTTCTTGAATTTTAAGGACCTCTTCATTTTGAATGATTTCAAACTCCTCCTCTAATTCAGTGCCATCGGATTGGTTAGTCTTTTCGTCTATTCTCTGCACCATTTCAGATGCCACACCTTCCTCCTCTTTTTTGTTAACAAATTTGGAAACCTCCTCTTGCTCCTCCAAAGCATCTGATTTGTCTTCTTTGGCGCTTTCAACTGCCACATTCCCAAACGAGCTTTGTGATTGGTCTGTATATAACATTGATGAGCAGGAGTTGTTGTCCATTTCTGAATCTTTTAAAAGCTCTTCTTCCTGATAGGCCAATTCTGAATCATGATTTTTTAATTCTTCTTTCTCATTGGTTGATTTAAATTCTTCACTCTCACTAAAAATGTTTTGATTGGGCAGCTTGATTTCTTGACTCACTACTTCTTTTTCATTGGCGGGTTCAACTTCCTGATTTGTGGGTTCTTCGATTTGATTTGTGGATTCCATTTCCTCATTCAAATCATGTGTGATATGTGGCGTTTCATGATTGGTAGGTAGGTCATTCTGCGTTTGCACAGAGGGAATCAAAAGGGAACCCTCCAGAGAACCAGCTCTGGAGGGAGAAGGTGGGGGAGGCGGGCAAGGGGAGAGTGGAAGAGGGGAGAGTAGAGGGGAGGAGGGACGAGGGGCAGATGCAGGTGGAGAGAAGAAGGGAGGAGGAGATAAGACAGAGTGGGGTGAGGCTTTCTGGGGAGACAAACTCTGCTGTGAGTGGAGGGGGGAGGCAGAAGGAGAGTAAGGGGGTGAGTGGTGTTCCTCTGGTGAGGCTGGTGTCGACTGGACTCCTGTGAACATAAAACAGAAGAATCAGTACATTTATATTGAATTTATATTGATCTTTGGGCCCATATTTGGACTTTTTAGCATATCGGCTATCGACCTTAAATCTCTAGCACAGGCCACACAAAGCCTTATTTTAACACTAATAGGAAGAAATAACTGCACAAAATGTGACTACAGAGATCTCTTAAAGGTTTGTAGCTAAAAAGGGTTGTGGAGGAGTTTGTAGAAAATTTAAAAGACAGAATTTGAGAAAAAAACAAAAAAAACAAAATCGGCCCTACATATTGGCCCAAAAATATCGGCAGAGCTTATCGACTATCGATTGCTCTGGATTCTAAACAATCTCTATCAGCATTGTCCAAGGGAAAAAGTCGATCTCTAATTTGGATCTGGTTTATGGTTCAAACAAAAGCAAACAGACGCAAACATTCATTGTCAATATGAGATCGCAATACCACAATAGTGTTTATAACGATGTGGGTCTGTTGCAACAAAAAAATGTGTTTAGGCAAAAGAGAATGCAAATTGATCAAATGAAACAGGCTATAACATTGTAAGACTTTTGAACACATTATTACAATTATTGCTACATCCCCAATCATCATGACAGTATGTTACTGGCAGTTACTTTGAATTAAAATGATATCACTACATACAACTGCCTCATACTTGTAGGCAGACTAAATCCCCATTCACACATAGTTCCCAGTAAAGTGGCAGGTACAAAATGCCAGAACGCTCAGCAGGGGCTGATGCCAATATCCAATATTTGTCCTGCTGCTGTAACCGATATTTGTTACATGTCTGTGTCGCATACAGCCATAAAAGACTCTTCTACTTAAATGTTGACTCATTAGTCTGTTCAAAAAGGGCACTCAGAATATCGGTATCGAATATCAGTATTGAATATCAATATCGCCCATGCCTAAAATAGAGTTTGGGGGCCTCGTACCTGATGGAGGACTGTGGGGGCTGATATCTTCCTCTTGTTCTTCTGGTGGTTCTTCACATGGACCAGTCTCCCTTTCCTCCTTCTTCTCCTCCTCCTGCTCCTGCTCCTGCTCTTCAAGAGTCCTCTCCTCCTCCTCCTCCTTTTCATGACTGATCTTCTCCTCTGGCCTCTGTACATCTACCTCCTCCTCCTTTCCCACTGAAGGCTCCACTTGTTCATCCATCCTTTGTAGAGCAGGTTCTTCCCCCTCTTCTGTCATCTGTAGATTGTCCTCCACCTCAGACTGATCCTCCTCCATCTTTTCCTCTGTTCCCTCAATTTCCTGTAGATCTTCATGTTCTTCCCTCTCCTCCCTCATCTCAGAAGGTTCCTGGTCTATTCTCTTAGTCCTTAGAAGGTCGTCTACCCTCTCCTCTGCTCCATCTGCCCTATGTAGGCTATCTACCCTCTCCTTCTCGTCTCCTCTCTCCTCCCTCCTTTCCAAAGCTTCCTTGTCTCCTCTCTCCTCCCTCCTTTCTGAAGCTTCCCAGTCTTCTCTCTCCTCTGTCCTAAGCAGCCCGCTCTCTTCCTCATGAACAGGTTTTGATTCAGTCTGTTGTGTTAAACCCTCCATCTCCATTGGTTCTTCTGTATTCTGCTCCTCCACCTCCATCTCATCAGGCTCTTCCACCACAGGAATATCTGAAAGAATAGGACATCATTTAGGTTAATTTACTTAAAGTAAAATACATGAAACTACAAACTTACTCAAAATTTAAAACCATAATCATACTTTTTAGAGTTGCAACAATGAATGAACTAATCGTGACCAGTCAACTATAAAGAAATAATTGTAGTCATATTTTTATAATCGTAATTTTATAAATCGATACAGACTCTAAAACACACACAAAAAGACCTTTTATAACAAAGACAGTGGCATATTAAATCAAAATGTCAAAAAAAGAATAAAACATTTCTCATTTTCAAGGGGCGGTATTTTACTTCTATGGGGTATTGACTGCTAACACATAACATATTTAGATCAACATGTTATCTTTTATTTTTTAATAAGTTTCACTTTCATTTTGATGCTCTGAGTCCCCCCTTCCTTGCTCCCCACGTTAAATCACCCCCCCTTCAGAGCGCTCTCACAACACAATCAGTTCGTGCATCCCGCTAATGAAACTACTGCACATCACATTAGGTTTGTGAAGTTGTAGTGTACAGTTTTGTATCATCTTTTTATATATTTATGGAGAATTGTCGTGTGGGAGCATGGGTGACCTAGAGGGCTGAGCATTGCACAGAATCTTACCTGGGAGGGCCTGGGAGACATCGCTAGATTACTCAAACATGCATGGATGACATATAAAACCTCTTCAGGCATGTTTTTGATGAAGGAACAACATTACCACATCACAGAATGCTCCAAAAAATGAATGACATAAAAACCTCTTCAGGCATGTTTTTGATGAAGGAACAACATTACCACATCACAGAATGCTCCAAAAAATGATTTTGCATTGTACCCCTTTTTCATCAAAGCGACTAGCAACTACTAAAATAATTGTTAGTTGCAGCTCTAATACATTTTAAAGCTTTAGTGTGACACATTTTCCAGGTTAGCCAACTCACCTGTAGACGATGTAGTTTCTGGTTCCACACCCTCCATTTCTTGTTGTGAAGCTTCAGATCGAGAAACAGGAAATGGCTCCTCACAGACAAGAAGTTCAACCTCAACAGTGTTTACTTCAGTCTTCGCAGAATCACAAACGGGACTGGCACCAACCTCCGTGCAAACCTCCGTGCTAACCTCCATGCTAACCTCCATGCTAACCTGTGAATGAGCTGGGCTAGCCACAAAAGAGCTAGCCTCAGACCTGGATGGCGAAGGGGTGGGTGTGACTTTAGTCTGCTGTGGACTTTGTGGGGGGCTTGGTTCATGTTTAGAGGAGGAAACAGGGCTTGTGACTGGAGTAACTTTAGCTTCATCAATAAGAACATTCTCACCAGGACTTGCAGACTCAGGGACTTCAGGTTTTGGACTCAAGCTTGGCATCACTGTTTCGTCCTGAGCAGGGCTAGAAGGTTGTGGCCTAGCTGGACACAATGCAGGAGACTGAATTGGAGATGCAAGGTTTGGAGTGATGGGGCTAGCAGATCTTTGAGGGCTAAGGTGCGGGCTTGAGGCTTCAGCGTGGTTAATATGGTTAATAGGGCTAACAGGGCTAACAGAGTCAACAGGGCTAACCGCTAATGCGTCTGGAAGCAACTTGGGAGATACAGGATTTGTTTGCTCGGCTTCAAGAATTTCAGAAGCGGAAACCTCATCTTTACAAGGCGAAACAGGACTCCGCTCTCTCCGATTAAGGCTCAAAGTAGCTTCAGTCTCACCAGTAGCACCAGCCTGTTCCGGTTTTTCTAAGGGGATATTTTGCACGGGCTGAGGGGAACTGGGTTCAGTAGCATGTGCGGGGCTACCTTCAAACCGTCTTTGGGTGCTAACAGGACTAGCGAGACCAGCAGGACTAGACCTTGGCGGACTATGGACTATTTCAGCTGCACTTTGAGATATGCCGCCGGGGCTAACCTCTGGCGACTTACAGTGTGGAGGACTAAAGCTAGCTGGTGTTAGCGCTGAGCTAGTAGAGATTTCTAAAGAGCTTTCTGAGTGATTTGCATCAGAAGGCTTGGCTAAAATGGGCGTTTCTGAGTTGATTATTTGTACTGGGCTGCTTAGACTACAATGAGAGGGGCTAGCTTCTTTTTGCCGTTCTTCAATGTCTACTTCCATTTCTTCTTGCTCTGTGGACGTGGAGCTAGCCTCAGCAATAGCAACGTCCGACTGCATTGGGCTAGCAGGCATTTCAGTGTCTTCTAAGGGACTAGCTTGGACCAGCTTTTGAGCAGGGCTTGGAGGTTGCGTTGCATCTCCAGTTTGATCAGCACAAGGTGATAAAGTTAGGCTACTGTGTTTTGCTGAAGTGCTAAGGCTTTGTGGTGCGACGGGGCTAGCAGGACTGGGGCTACTTTGAGCTGGCGGTTCTTCGAGTTCCTGGTTAGGCATTTCAGATAGGTCCACCGCACTTGGGCTAGAAGGCAATTTTTCCAGTGTTTGGCTTTCAAAATCAAGACTTGGCGACAGATTTGGGGATACCGCGTGGTCCTCATCACCTCTATCAACTCCTACTTTGTTTAAATCTGGTATTCTGAGCTCTAAAGGCTTAAGCGGTCGTGTCAGATCTACTTGTCTTGGACTAGGCGGTTGTGATAAACTACATTGCAATGGTGTGGTGAGGGTTGGGGAAGGGCTACATGGCGCTGAGTGGAATGAAGCATGGCTCGATGATTTGGACCAGCGGAGGGCAGCAGAGAGGTCCTTTTCCAGTGTACAAATGTTCTGTTCAGTCTCTGGCAATTCACGATGAAGGCTTAGCGACGTTTCCAGTGTCGGTGGAAGAGAAGGACTTTGGAGAGGGCTAGATGGACTGCTTTCCATTTGTGGTTGTGTAATTTCAACTTGAGAAGGTAGGTTTTCATCGGATTTTTGGCAAATTTCCGCAGAATTCACGGATTGAGGGCTTTGTGGTTCACTCTGAGATTTGGGACTACCCTGAATTTGAATTTCAGTTGATACTTTTTTCAATGAGCTGTGCAATTCGCCAACCTCCATTTTGTCTTCCTCCTGTACAGAACTCAAATGTGAAGGACTGTTTTGCTCCTCTGCGGTTGGACTTTGATGCACTGGTAGCGTCATTTCTTGTTCCATTTCTTCACCTGAATCTTGATCCACCTTTTGTTGATCTGTTACATCGAGGTAAGCTTGCGTATGGCTTTCTTGCAGTTTTGTGGAATCCAGTTCGGATGATTCTTCTTGGTGGGAAACTTTCAGAGATGATTTGGGGCTTGCAGCTATTACAGTATCTTCTGCAAGTTGGATAGGTGAATGCCTTGCAATGTTAGCGTCCAGATTAACTATCTGCACTTTTGAAGCTGGACTTTTAGGGCTTTCCTCAGATATCTCAACACTTGGTGAAAGAGGTTGCTGCTCCTCCATTGGCTCAATCTGTTCCAGACTTTGTGAATGGTCTGCAGGCTTCCTGTGAGGAGGCAGTGGACTATAAGAGTTAGAATCTGAAACGTTTTGCCCAACTTCCATCGGCTCAGGTTGGAATGGCTCAGAGTTTTCCGAAACTTGACACGGTTGAGGTGATAACTGAGGACTATGTGGATGCATTGGTGTGGAATCATCTTCATTTTTCAAACTACTTTCTTTTGGGCTTTGTGAAGGAGATTCTGATATTGTAAGCCGTTCTTGGAGGTTTACCGATTCTGGATCTAACTTGCTTTCTACAGAATTCAATTGCATGGATGGTGAACCAGTTTGGTGATCATCTGAAAGCTCAACTTCTGAATCTATTTCTTCCAGAGGAGGATTTTGAAATGGTGAAATGGGGCATTTTTGTGTTTCTACTAAAAGGGGTGCTGGTTGACAGATTTCTGAAGGTTCTGCAGAATCAGGTGTTGGTTGACAGATTTCTGAAGGTTTTGCAGAATCATGTGTTGGTTGACAGATTTGAGAAGGTTCTGCAGAATCAGGTGTTGGTTGACAGATTTGAGAAGGTTCTGCAGAATCAGGTGTTGGTTGACAGATTTGAGAAGGTTCTGCAGAATCAGGTGTTGGTTGACAGATTTCTGAAGGTTCTGCACAATCAGGTGTTGGTTGCCAAATTTCCGAAGGTTCTGCAGAATCAGGTGCTGGTTGACAGCTTTCTGAAGGTTCTGCACAATCAGGTGTTGGTTGCCAAATTTCCGAAGGTTCTGCAGAATCAGGTGCTGGTTGACAGCTTTCTGAAGGTTCTGCACAATCAGGTGTTGGTGGACAGATTTCCGAAGGTTCTGCAGAATCAGGTGCTGGTTGACAGCTTTCTGAAGGTTCTGCGCAATCAGGTGTTGGTTGACAGATTTCTGAAGGTTCTGATTCAAATGGTACCGGACTGTCTCTACTTTGACTTTCTGTGAGGACATTTTGAGAGGGGCTTGGGGGACGCTCCAACGGCTGCGTTGGAGACTGGAGAAGGACCGCAGATGGAGAACTTGGTTGCGATTGCGTAGAATCCACATTGTCCGGACTTTCTGGGGATTCCAAAGGGATTTGTCGAACCGGACTATGGTGTTTCGAACTCGGAGGAGGTTGCGTGTGATGTGATGGTGGAGGTGAAATGGGCGGAGCTTCTTCTGTTAACACTGGGGAGGTTGGTATGGTAACGGCTGGGGGACTATGGGGAGTGGTCGGCCCAGGCAGTTCCGCCCGTGGCCTGCAGATGGCGCATGTGTAAAGTTCAGCCCCCAACCTCGCCTCTCCAGCCTGAACAATGCACTCTGTATGGACACTCCTGCAACATGGAGGAAATTATAATTAAAATGTGCACTAGAACTTCAATTCGCCCATTTCATGGGTGATAATAAGTTTGGAGGTGGGTTATTGATACTACTGCAGTGAATGTATGGATTGTATGTCAAGGAAAAATACAAAATGGATTTAAACAACTAAACAACAAGTAACAGCAGTGCTTCCAGTTAGCTTCACAACCCCAGGAATCAGCTGAAAGCTATCAATATTGTTTACAACAAAATACCTACATTGTTATTTTGAAGAAATGGTAAATTATAATATATCAATAAACAAAATGCTCAACCTTTCAAGTGATGTAATGTTAACTGGAGGTACCGCTCTGTAGCTCTGTTACTCAAGATAGATAGTTGGCCGCATCTCCTAATGTGCGCATTGTGTCACCATGGTAACTGTAGTGGTGTTGATACTTTGCAGTTGATGCCATCAACATTTCCTGGGCCGGAGTGAAGCTATTATTTTAACACAATCTGACCAGAAAGAATTGACTTGATTGAATTGATTATCACCTGTTGTGACCTGGAATCAAAACAGGTGAGCTGATTTATGCTATTAAATAAGTCTCTCTCAAATAACATTACAATCACAAGTTAGCTAGCAGTTTTTCAGTCACTCTTTCAGTCAGTCACCTTTTTGTTGAAAATCAAACACCATACAGAACTATGAACGCTTCTATTGATCACAAGCTCCATAAAATTAGTTAGTTTAAATATTTTTCAGATCATCTAAAAATGTATCTGGCCGTATTTCCTAATGTGTGCACTGTGTCACCATGGTAATTGTGGGCGTACCTAAAGCAGTTGATACAGGTCACATGGTCCTGTGGGGAGTAGAGGTCGGGGGCGTCTCCACACAGACTACAGGGCTGGACTGGGTCACATGACTCACACAGAGACGGGTGATTGGCCCACGCTCCCGATGACCTTACACCACACCGCCGACATACTCTGCAGCTCTGAAAAGGATCGTTGGAACAGAGGTGAACTTCACATTCACTGACTATTTCTGCTGCTTGAGTCCTACAGCAACTATAACCTAGTGAGTCAGATGCCTTCCCATCCTCCTGTATCCCTGTGTGGCAAATGTCCTCCCATCTTCCTGCATCCCTGTAGTGTTAGTGTTAGTGTTAGAGATGGGGGCAGGTCAAATGTCTCTAGTTAATCTGAAGATGTTGTGGTGTGGTTGGCTAAATATAGCGGGAGAAACAAACTATATATTAGAGAAAACAAACAACCTCATAATGCATGAAGAAACACTGGCTCTGTGAATGTATGGATTGTATGTATTACAATAGGACTGGGAAATTGTCAAGTTATAATGAAATTGATCAATCGAAACTACTGTAACTACTGGCTTGGAGCTTTTTAATTGACAAATCTATAACCAGTCGTGTGGCAGTAAAATGGTGTGCACTAACTGCACTCACGACACTACACCTGCACGGGAGTTCAGGCTAAAAATAACTATTACGGAAAAAAGTACGAGGACGCAATGTTTATATATAAAAGACAGATTAAACATGTGAATCATGAGTTTAATCTGCCTTTTTACATATACATACCAAAAAATACCAAATCTTCCATAAACTCATTCCTTTCTGCTGTTTTCCCTTATAAATCCTTCTAATCTAAATGAAACAATTATTTGACTAATACAAATTTTGGTCAACTTGCGGTGCGCTCACACTAGCCCAATCCAACTATGCCCAAGCAAGGCTAGCCCCTAAAGCGTGGTACATTTGTCCAGTGTGTGTGCAAACGAGCCATGCCCGAGCCGTGCCCTGGCCGTGCCCAGGCCGTGCCCAGTTGGAGGAGGTGGGCCAAAGCATGGCAGGGTTGCTCATGTATGCACACACGCACAATTTATGTTTATGAGTGGAGAGGATAAGAGGAAAAGGTGATAGAGGCCTACATAATCGTGCTTAAACACAGCAATGTTAAAAAGCCCTAGTGTGGGTGCGACCTAAGACTCCATCAAGCGATTAATCGACTAAACAAAGGACTACAATGTGTCTTAGCTCCTGCTGCTTGTGCTATTGACCATCTGTGACAATGTTATTTGTCTTGTGTAGAGTTGCTACACAAGTTGCTGTATTCAAAAGTCTATGAAACAGTTAAAGCTGAATAACTGAACATGAGTGGGTACGAGTGGGTCTGACCTTGCAGCTCCAGCCGCTGGCAGGAGGGTCCAGGAGCACAGGGCTGAGGCAGTGTGGATGGTAGGCCTTATCGCAGCGCTCACAAACCAGCAACGGACTGCCCGCCTCTCGCAGACTGACACAGACACACAGACACAGACAGGTTTAAGGAAGGAAGGTCAACAATCACATTACAGACTAGTGTTGTCATGACACTAAAATTCCACGATGATAGACAATAGAATGTGATCAACGTTAAATTACAAAACTTTCTTTTCTATTCCCATGTGGCCTTATATCTGTGTAATCCCTCAGTGATCCAGGTAGGTTTCATAGTGGTCCATGGGCGTATACTAGTCTGTTTTTGTTGTTGTTGTTCTGATACAGCTCAAGATCATTCTAAAGCTACTCAGGAAAGGTTCATTTCTGTCCTGTGAATGTGACTTTTGTAGTATCAATACCTGCTCAAAATTACCATCTAGTTTGGATACTAGTTTTAGTATTGATTAGTATCTAACTATTGATACTTTTGGCATATCACAGTAGTTTGAATCTGAACGTTGAGCAAATAATCTATAACCTAGACAATTGTGGCCCTTGTGTTATGGCTCAATTATTATATTCCATAATCCATTGTGTATACCACTGAACAGATTTAAATCACATTTCTATTGATACTTTGCAGTGACATCAAGCTGGGGAGGCTCTGCATGTATGTGTATGGTGGAATGTTCAGCAGTTACCATGGTGACACAATGCACACATTAGCAATAACTATAAAAAGTTTTAAGATCGTCTGAAAGTTCAAGAAGGAGCCTGTGATTAATATAAGCGTTCATGGTCCTGTTTAGGTGGTTTTTTTTTTTCTACAAAAAGGTGAGTGACTAACTGAAAAACTGTTGGCTAATGCTAGCTAGCTTGTGACTGTAACTGCATGTGTGAGAGACATGATTATCAGCACAAATCAGTTTTGCTGTTGTAGTTCCAGCCTAAATTAAAGTTTACAAAAGCCCCAGACAGTGCAGTGCAGTTTACATCACATGTTGATGTAATGTTGGTGACATCAGCTGCAAAGTATCAATATTTCATCTGTGCATTCAGTACATATGTTTGTTTTTATTCCTGCGTTCTATCTGAATTTAAATGTTATCCCTTTTTTTCTTGTTCTTTCTAAATTATCATTAGATGTATTTATTTATCTAGCTGAGGGGTGCAGGTCGGATACAGTAAGCAGTAAGAGTGTATTTGCTTTGGGATGTCTAAATGATAAGCTCTCATCTTCACATCCGTTTTCCTAAATACTGTTCAGATACACAGAGCGTGTCCAGACTGATGCAGAGGCACTCACCCACAGGCTCGGCAGACGCGACACTGGGCGCACTGCCACCCGGCGCGGCTCAGGGGCGAGGGCCGGAGGGGTGGGTCCAGGCAGTTGCTGTGGTAATGGTCTCCACAGCAACAGCACATCAACAAACCCCTGCTAACATCGCCAACATCAGCGCCCCGAGAACACAACACGCACTGCACTGGGACTGGGGACACAAAAGGAGCACAAGGTTTGAAGTGTGTACAACAGAATTTGATGATTCTTTCATTTTGACTTAATTTAGTGGGATAAAACCTGTTGTAATTATAAATTTGCACTAATCAAGAAGTAGTTCGTAAAGAAAAGTTGAAAAATATTTTGAAAATTACAGGAAGTGGAGAGTTCTATTTTAGAACGTTCCATATTGATGACATCACACTGGGAGAAGTCTGTCCAAAAGTCTGGCACAATTTACACAAGAAACATTTTTTTGATACTTTAAACATTATTTCAACAACATATTTTTATTTGTCACATAATAATTTCTGTGTACATTAGAGGAGTTTTGACCTACTGTATGACATGGTTGCCTGGTAACAGTTATAGAATTCCCTAGCGTAATGTCCTGATTTTCAACCAGAAAGTAAAATTTTAAACCTAAAAAAGTGCTAAACCATGAAAAAACATTTGTAACATTTTTTATTGCAAAATCTTAAATATAATGATCTTAAGTATGTTTTAGTAAAAACCTGTCATAGGCACTTTAAGTCCATAAACATCACCTAAAACGTATGCAAGATATGTAATTTTATTATAAATGACATACGTTTGTGGGCATGTCTGGAGCACCATGTGACCCTCTGACTCCAATCCTGATTGGTTGATGCAGCAGCAGCACATGGGAAGTGGTAACACCGCCCACAACCAGTTTCCCGACAACGTAGCGACGCCCCCAACTGGTGACAGAACGCACACACCTGGACATATACACCACGGAGTTACATTTACTTTGTCCTCAAGTACGAAAAGAGTGGGAGAACACTCCCATCACTATCTGATGTTTTATCCATCTAAAAATATAGAAAAGTGCTTGGTTACCCGTGTGTGTAGAGGGAGTTACCCGTGTGTGTAGAGGGACTTACCCATGCATTACCGGTGTGTGTAGAGGGAGTTATCCGTGTGTGTAGAGGGACTTACCCATGCATTACCGGTGTGTGTAGAGGGAGTTATCCGTGTGTGTAGAGGGACTTACCCATGTATTACCAGTGTGTGTAGAGGGAGTAATCCGTGTGTGTAGAGGGAGTTACCCATATATTACCCGTGTGTGTAGAGGGAGTTACCCATGTATTACCCATGTGTGTAGAGGGAGTTATCCGTGTGTAGAGGGAGTTACCCATGTATTACCCATGTGTGTAGAGGGAGTTATCCGTGTGTAGAGGGAGTTACCCATGTATTACCCGTGTGTGTAGCGGGAGTTACCCATGTGTTACCCGTGTGTGCAGCAGGAGTTACCCGTGTGTTACCTATGTGTAGAAGGAGTTACCCGTGTGTGTAAAATGGAGTTACCCGTCTGTGTAAAGGGAGTTTTCCGCGTGTGTAAAGGGAGTTACCCGTGTGCTACCTGTGTGTGTAGGGGGAGTTACCCGTGTGTGTAAAGGGAGTTATCTGTGTGTGGAGCGGGAGTTACCCGTTTGTTACCCATGTGTAGAGGAGTTACCTGTGTAGATGCAGAGTCGATGGCCTTGTCCACAAACAGTAGACACTGGGCCTCTCCTCGGGACACACCCTCAGACCAGGAGGCGCACTGCAGGTGGGCACAGCACTGGCCTGCACAGCACACACGTTTATAGGGTTTATACGGTTTATATTATTGATACTTTGCAGTGACATCACACTGTGGGTGTTTATACATGTTTCTCTCTGATGGAATATTCAGCAGTTGCCATGGAGACGCAATGCATACATTAGCAAACAGATCATCAGATTAAGATCATCTGAAAATACAAAATGGATTTAAACAGCACATTTTCAGGAGCCTGTGATCAATATGAGCATTCATGGTCAGTTTAGTAGTTTGATTCTCAACAAAAAAGTTGACAGTGACCAACTGAAAAACTGTTGGTTAATGGTCGCTAGCTTGTAATATTTCAGAGGGACTTGTTTCAGAGCAAAAATCAGTTCACCTGTTGTAGTTCTAACTAAACCAGCTCTTTATGGTCAGACTGTGTTAAAATAAAGCTCAGATTAAAGTCTAACAAGCCTTAGATAAAGTAATGCTTACAGTTAGCATCACACCAACAGGAAATGTTAATGACATCAGCGGCAAAGTATCAATATAAACTTATTGTGCAATCAGATGCTGATGTCTGATGCTCTCATGTTTATAGTTTTACAGTGCTGTGACTGACCTGTGGGGTCAAACAGTGACTGCACATCCATGTCGGGCGGAAGGCCGATGGGTCCGAGCTGCTCCACGAACTCTGAGGAAGACTCTGAGGAAGCGTCACACACTTTAGAAATAATTCATTTAAAATTCACTTCAACCAAGCAAAAGTATAAAAGAATAAGTGCTCATTTACATTTTAAACCAATATTGTGTAATAAAAAAATGTAATAAATATCTAAAAGAATAACCCAAGTTTGACCCAACCCCTGAGTGAGGACATAATAAAAAATAAATGACTGTGGGGGACATACCACTCTGCTCAGGACTGCTGCACCTACACAGAGAAAACAAAGGTTTACTTGCAACTCTGGATACGGCCATGAAAGGAGAAAGGAGGGTCGGGTCTTACGTAGACACAGTCTCGTCTCGGCGGTACACGTGGTCGTGACAATCGCCGTGGCGATCTGGCGAGGCGCGGCTGTTCAAGACGTGCAGAGGGATATAGCCGGGAGTGGGTCCGAAGACGACCAGAGGACCTTGGCCCAGAGGAGACAGCGCCCCCCGCAGGCAGAAGGCACACTGCGTCAGGCTGCATAGAAAACACGGCTTGGGTTAGACTTTTACGTCTGTGAGGCCTAAGCCACCAAAGCAGGAACAAAACCTTAAGCATAATATTCCAGGTAAAGCCATGAGATCTTAAAGGAGACAAACGGGTGGCAGCCCTTCAACCAGAAAAGCTACATAGTGCACCTTTAAATAGCTGCATTATTGTGGGTTTGTGCAATGTTAGAACAAAAACAGTGTACCTTTTGTACTGCAGTAAAAGTTGTATCCCTAATAAGTCTTTAATGATCAGACTCTTATGTAAAATTCTTCCAACTGTATTTCTAAAAGTATAAATGCAGGTAAAGGTGCTATCAGGTGTTATCAGATCTTACTGTTTGGTCGTGTCCCCGATGCTGGCCGTGGGGGAGCAGCCCGACTCATCTGTCAGACAGCGTTGAAACAGAGGAAAAACATCCTCGATCTCCAGTCGCGGGGTCTCCGGGGCACTAGAGCAGGGGCTGGGGGCGGGGCTAACCTCCATGGGCACGCATACTTCCTGCTCCTCCATCTCCATGGGAACAGGGCTGGGTGGGGCAGAGGGGGGGTCGGGGGATTGAGGAGTGCTGCCCGGAGGGTCGTGCCCAGGGTCAAGTGTTGGCGTCTGAGCTTGGGGGCTCGGCGCGGGCCCTGTCTCTGGACTCGGGGCTGGAGACTCTGGACCGTCTTTAGTCTGGGACTTCCTCCTGAATGTAGAGCGTCGACGTGTAGCCGCCTTTTCTCTCACCTCTGTAAAAAACGAGTTTAGAGCGTCAGGGACAAAAGACCTCACCTGTTTTCAGAGTGTCTCAGTGCACCTGGACTCGCCTGGACTCACCTGTTTCGGGTCACCAGGACCAGAACTCACCTGTCTCAGAGCACCAGGACTCACCTGTCTTTGGGGCAGGGCTCTTCTCTGCAGTGTCCACACTCTCCTCGTCTTCAGCCTGCGCTCGGCCTCGACTACGCCCCCTACAGACAAAACAAAGAGTTGTGAGTGGCTTCTGTCGGTTTATCAAAAGTAAAAGTAAGAATGAATGAATTGTTTCTTCAATATTTCCAAACACACAAAACTCTTCGTTTCCCTCCTCAGTCACACTTCAATGGTTGCATTTCAGACTCACAGCTGCCTTGGGTCAGACTAATGAGAAGTGGCAGCCATTTAAACACAAACACTATGTCACACTGAATTGAGAAATAGAATAAGAAACAGAAATGATCAGATAAAAAAAGGGAATAAATATAAAATACATATAATGATTGTATCATCTCAGAAGGTTTAACACATTTTGACCTTTGGAATGGCCTTAGAACTGTGCAGACTTGTGTGTTTGTTTGTTTGGTTGTGGAGGTAAATACCATCAGAGCGACAGCGCCACATACGGCGGCAGCAGCAGCAGCAGCAGCAGCACTTAGAGCTACGCTGCACAACTGCATTATACATGAGCCCAATAATCAGGTTTACATTCAAACAGCAGCACATAAAGACATAAAGACACACACAAAGACACACTCTCACACACCCAT
>JACM01063030.1:0-11005 GCA_000787095.1 Periophthalmodon schlosseri
TAGTATTACTAGTAGCAGTAGTAGTAGAATCCTATTCTTCAAACAGAAATCACAGATCTAATCACTTATAGATGTTCCGCACTCTGGTGTCTGCTCATGAGCGCTGCAGTGATAGACTTCCTGTTTCGGAGTCTAGACCAGAGGAAGTCCGGGTCAGGGGTGGATCTCATCAGGATTTAAACCGGATCTGAGACCGGATCCTCAGGAAGTCTTCCCCACACATCATAGAGTACACAGAGATATATACTCCTGACCAAGATCCTGGTTTAGTCCTGGTTCAATCCTCGTTTTGTCCAGTTACAGACCTGGTGCAGACTTGGTTTAGACCTGGTTTAGACCTGGTTTAGACCTGGTTTAGACCTGGTTTAGACCTGGTTTAGACCATATTTAAACCATGCTTAGGCCTGGTTTAGACCCAGTTTAGGCCTAGTTTAGACCTGGTTTAGACCTGTTATAGTCCTGTATAGAGTTGTGTGTTCACACTTGAGTCACTTCCTGTTTGAATCTGACTCACTTCTGTTTTTAGACCCCCCTCCCTCCGCCTCCCCTTAACCCTCTCCTCTCTCATACACTGCCTCTTTCTCTCTGTTTCTCTCCCTCTCTCTCTTTTTTCGTCTCTCTCTCTCCGCTGTTCCTCTCGAAAAATCTCAAAAATCAACCGTTTGGTTAACTCCAGTTGAAAGAAAAGCACAGACATCTTTCCTGTCACAAATGCACAAAGTGCTTCCCTCTGCGTGCTCCTGTCTACTCCTGTCTGCTCCTGTGTGCTCCTCTCTGCTCCTGCCTGCTCCTCTCTGCTATTGTCTGCTCCTGTGTGCTCCTCTCTGCTCCTGCCTACTCCTCTCTGCTCCTGCCTGCTCCTGCCTTCTCGTACCTGTTCCTGCCTGTTCCTGTCTGCTCCTACCTGTTCCTACCTGTTCCTGCCTGCTCCTACCTGTTCCTGCCTGCTCCTGCCTGCTCCTGTCTGCTCCTGTCTGCTCCTGTCTGCTCCTGCCTGCTCCTGAATGCTCCTGAATGCTCCTGCTTGCTCCTGCCTGCTCCTACCTGCTCGTGCCTGCCTCTGTCTGCTCCTGTCTCTGAGCAACCCCTCAAACATCTGAAACTTGTCCTTCTGTAAACTCTGAAACATGTGAAGAATTCTGAAACTGAAATATAATGTGAACGATGTGAGGAATCCTGCAGAGACTCTCACTAAGACCAGATTGGGACTAGACCAGGACCAGACCGGGACTAGACCAGAACTAGACCAGAGTCAGACCAGGACTAAACCAAGGACTTGACCAGGACTGGACCAGGACTACAGCTACAGCAACTGGTTCAACAACATTCGCAACATTCATTCTGGGCCCTGTGGAAGTTCTGGTTTAGTCCTGGTTTATTCCTGGTTTATTCCTGGTTTAGTCCTGGTTCAGTCCTGGTTCAGTCCTGGTTCAGTCCTGGTTCAGTCCTGGTTCAGTCCTGGTTCAGTCTGGGTTTAGTCCTGGTTTAGTCCTGATGACCTGGACACTGCCACAGCCGCCCTGGGGCAGCTGGCACAGATGTGGCGGTGGAATCGAACTCGTGACCCTGCCTTGCGGTCAGAGGAGTAGGGTTAGGCAGAGAGCTCAAAATAATATAATTATAACTGTAATTATACTGTAGGGTTGTCAAAAGTATCAAAAATCAGATACTAATCGATTCTAAAACTAGTATCAAAACTAGATACTCATTTGAGCAAGTATCTATACTAAAAAAGTCAAATTCATAGGATAGAAATGAACCTTTCCTGAATATCTTTAAAATGATCTTGAGCTGTATCTTTCACAAGTATAAGACACATAGACTAGTACACGCCCATGGACCACTATGGAACCTACTGGACTGAGGGATTACACAGATATAAGGCCACATGGGAACAGAAAAGAAAGTATGAACATTTAATGTTGAAAAACACATTCTATTGTCTAAAGAAAGTGTATTTAATTATCATCGTGGTATTGGCCCGATCATGTGACTCGTTGCTAAAGAGCTGCCACAGGAAGCGTTTCCATGACAACAGCTTCTCTAAACAATCACTCTGACTCACTTCCTTCCTCTTTACAATAAAAAGTATAAAGTACTAGAGAACTGAATCAGGACTGAACCAGGACTAAACCAGGACTAAAGCAGGACCGAAGCTGGACCGAAGCAGGACTAAACCAGGACTAAAGCAGGACTGAAGCAGGCTGGAAGCATGGATTAAATCAGGTCAGAGGGTAAAAGGGTCAGACAGGTCAGAGCACAGAGAGCACAGGGGTCACAGGGGTCACAGGGGTGATAGGCCACAGGGGTCACAGATCACAGGGGTCATAGGTTATAGGTCAGGGTGCAGTACCTCTTGGCCTCCTCCAGGTGGCACAGATACTCATAGGCCATATTCTGCTGCCGCCGCTCGTCCATCTCCTCGGCCGTGAGACGCTCCACGCTGTCAAGCACCGCTGTCAACAAACAAAGAAACAATATTAATATACCAATATATGCATAAAACACAGATATACAACTACAAACACATGTGAGAGACTCCACACCGTCAAGCACTGCTAAAGAAGATACAGAATATTATTCAATACTTTGCAGCTGATGTCATCAATATTCCCTGGAACTACACCAGGTGAGCTCATTTGTGCTGTTAAACAAGTCCCTCTCAAATAATATTACAGTCACAAGCTGGCAAGCATTAGCCAACAGTTTTTCAGTTAGTCACTCTCACCTTTTTGTTGAAACACTCATATTGATCACAGGCTCCCGAAAATGTGTTGTTTAAATCCATTTTGTATTTTTTCTTAAGTTTTCAAACAATTTTAAAACTTTTTTGACAGCGTTTGCCAATGTGTGCATTGTGTCTCATGGTAACTGCTGAACATTCCACCATAGGCATACATCATAGGCATTCAGTCTGGTCATGGTTCAGTCTGGTCATGGTGCAGTCTGGTCATGGTTCAGTCTGGTCCTGGTGCAGTCTGGTCCTGGTGCAGTCTGGTCCTGGTGCAGTCTGGTCCTGGTGCAGTCTGGAGACTTGAGATGAAGTTGAAGGTTGAATAATGACATTTTTCACATTTGAAATTCGGACCCTGAGAACACAGCAGCACGTTCAGAGGAGAGACGGAGGAAGAGGAGAGAGGGAGAGACAGAGAGAGGAAAGAAGGAGAAAAGTAAAATGATAGAGAGAGGAGAGAGAGAGTGTAAGTGAGAGAGAGGGAGAGGGTGGGGTGAAGGAGAGAGGGAGAGAAAGAGAGAGGGAGAGTAAGGGAGAGAGAAGGAAAAGAGGAATGGGAGAGGGAGGGAAGTAAAGAGGAGAGAAAGTGGAGGTTCTGTTCTGAGGTTTGGCGTCTACAGTTTCTGTGTAAATGTCACATTTCACTGGTAGCCGCGGAGACAGAGGATACTCCCCTCCCTGGCTCTGCTTTTGTCTGCTCCTTTCTGCTCCTAACTTCCCCTGCCTGTCCCTGTCTGACCCCTGCACTCTGAACAAAATCCTACTATTTAAACATAAATTGCAAATCTAATTGCAATGTCAAAATATGTTAGAAAATTCCAAATTCGATTCTTTTTTTCCAAAATCATGCAACCCTAGCTCAGGTTGTGGAGGTTGTGTCTTCTAAATGTGTCCTGTAGTATGTCACACTACAGCAGGGTCACATGCCTTATGCAAAATTAATACATGTTTGACTAACCCTTTATTATTAGTCTGTCTACATCTCCAAAGCTCAAAATGCTTTGTTCCACCTTGTGATGTCATGAAGTGGCAGTTTTCAAGTTAACAGCTCCTTTTACCTTTAGTTCAGTAGAGATTGGAAATTCCAGGGCTGAAATTATCCAAATGATTCTAGTGAAGGTGTATGGAGTTTAAAAACACAGTGGAGCACTTCCTGTATTACCACATGACATCACAAGGTGGAACAGAGTGTTTTCTGTTTGAGAACTCAGCCTAAATATTCAGGGTTTGTGTGTTAAACATGTGTGATGAGGAAACAAGATTATAACATAGGTCAGAAAATAGTGTAATATGAGCCATTTAAGTATCGGAAACATTACGACGGAAGCGTTAAGAGTCCGGCTCAGAGCTGGACAGTTGTTGTGTCCTCAGGCAAGACACTTCACACACCTCTCCTCGTGTGTAGCGAATGAATAATGCATTCAACTGTGAACTGACTCTGAGCACCCGGAAAAGAGGAGAGAGAGGGGAGAGAGGGGGGAGAGAGAGTAGAGAGAGGGGAGAGAGTAGAGAGAGGGGGGAGAGAAACGAGAGAGAGACGAGAGAGAGACGAGAGAGAGAGGGGAGAGAGAGGGGAGAGGGGGGGAGAGAGAATAGAGAGAGAGGGGAGGGAGAGTAGAAAGAGGGGGGAGAGCGAGGGGAGAGAGACGAGAGAGAGAGGGGAGAGAGAGTAGAGAGAGAGGAAAGAGAGAGGGGAGAGAGAGGGTAGAGAGACGAGAGAGAGAGGGGAGAGAGAGTAGAGAGAGAGGAAGAGAGAGAGAGAGGTGGGTAGAGGGGAAATGTGTGTGTGTGTGGAGGGAGGGTAGGGAGAGGGGGAAGGGGAACGGGAGAGAGGGAAGGGGAACGGGAGAGAGAGTAGGGAACGGGAGAGAGGGAAGGGGGGAGAGACGGAGAGGTGGACTGGGTCATTCTCTCTCCAGAACACATTCTTTCAATGTGTTTTTCTTCTTCATCTCTCCCAGGGGGAAGGAAGGGCAGTGAAAGAGAGGACTGTTCTGGAGCAGAGGTTACAGCAGCAAATGGGGAGGGAGTGGGCATGAGAGGGAGAGAAAAACTGAGAGAGAGAGAGAGAGAGAGCAGAGAAAAAAAAGAAAAGAGAGGAGCAGAGGAGAGGGGGACAGAGAGAGGAGAGAAGGGAGGAAGAGACCGATGGAGTGTGTGCAGGTTTCAGACTGAGCAGACTGAGCCTAGAGGAGCTGACGAAACAGATTAGAATGAAAAAACCCAAATTGGTCTAAACCTGGTCTAAACCTAGTCTAAACCTGGTCTAAACCTGGTCTAAACCTGGTCCCTAGTCCTGATCCTTAGTCCTGGTCCTTAGTCCTGGTCCTTAGTCCTGGTCCTTAGTCCTGGTCCTTAGTCCTGGTCCTTAGTTCTGGTCTAAATCCTGGTCAGGTTTTCCTTCACGTCTCAGACACAGACAGAGTTTGGAAACGTGGATTATTGTATTTTGTAATTACAGTTATGACAGGGCACACCTCATCCCTGCCTCACCCATCCCCACCCATCTCCCTCACCCCACCCACCTCCTTTCTAACTCTCTCCCCTTCCCTCTCACTCTTCCTCTCCTCCTTGTCCTCCCTCTACTCTCTCTCGCCTCCTCCTCTCCCTATTCCACCTCCTATTCCTCCTCCTCTTCCCAGAGCAGCGTCCGGTCTTAACGAGATTGCAGCTGGGATTAAGGCAAACTGGAGTGGTTCTTGTGTTTTCCTCTTTCTCTCTCCTCTTTCTCTCTCCTCTTTCTCTCTCCTCTCTCACCCTCTCCTCTCTTGCCCTTTCTTATCTCAGTCCTGATCCTGTGATGCTCCAAAACTTGAGACACCCGTGAAAAGCTTGACCAAAACAGTCATCAATAGGCTATTCTAAACCTGCACTGGTCTTGGTTTAGTCCTGGTTTAGTTTTGGTTTAGTCCTGGTTTAGTTCTGGTTTAGTCCTGGTTTGGTTCTCTTTTTCATTCAATCTCTAAATCACGCCCCTACAAATTGTTTGCAAAACTTCTTCAGGACTTTCCCACGACATTTATAAAACCTTCACCTGATCTAAACCCATTCTAAACCCAGTCTAAACCTGGACTAAACCCGGACTAAACCTGGTCTAATCCTGGTCCAGTCCCGGGTTTTGGTTCAGTTCTTTCCGTGTGCGTCATTCTAGTCGTACTTTGTGGCTGTTTTTGGAGCTGTTTTTGGCACCATTTTTGGCACAGATCAGATGCGCTTTTCTCTCAAACGCGGAAGTCCCGTGCGTGCTGCAGAGCGCGTGCGTGTGCTGTGTATGTGTATGTGTGTGTGCGTGCACTCACAGCCGTATCGGGGGCGCGCTCCGTCGGGTTCCTCTGAGACCGACATGGTCCTGGTTTAGTGCTGGTTAAGTCCTAGTTTGGTCCAAACTCCGTGCGTAATCCCTTTGGTCCGGACTCGGTTTTGCGCGAGACCTCTGAAGGTTTCCTTGGCTCCTTCAGCACCTTTTCCAAGTCCTGGTTTAGTCCCGGTGTAGTCCTCGCTCAGACCTGGTTTTGGACCGGCTCAGACCTAGTTGAGTCCCGGGTTCGTCCCAGATCTTGGCCGCGCTGTAGACCACTTTTGGGGACTTTCTGCTCCGGTCTCGGGTCTTGGTCGTTTCGGCGCAGACTGGCGGTGTGCGCGATGACGTCACTGGGTGTGTTCGGAAAAAAGTTTCAGGAAAAGTTTGGTTTGAGAAAGGCGCCGTCTGCGGGACAGTGGAGGAACTGCTGGGACTCTCAGAATCTGAATCTTTTTTTTTTTTTTTTTACAGTCACGCAGTCACGCAGTCGAGCTACAATTAAACCTCAGTATCACCGTGAAAATATGATACAACACATCTGGGATAAAATAAGCTCACATTGCAGCTTAAAGCCACAGTGTGTTACTTTTCAGTCAACAAATAGACATTTTGATTGTGTTTATTGAACTGACAGAAAAAACACTTACTAACTGTGAGTTGTAACAGCAGCAGCAGCAGTAGTAACAGCAGTAGTAGTAGCAACAGTAGTAGTAGTAGTAGTAGTAGTAGTAGTAGTAGTAGCAGCAGCAGTAGTAGTAGTAACAGCAGTAGTAGTAGCAACAGTAGTAGTAGTAGTAGTAGTTGTAGTAGTAATAGTAGCAATAGTAGTAGCAGTAGTCATGCTTGCAGTAGTATTTGCACTTGTAGTAGCAATGGTAACCAACAAATACACTGGTGCCACAGTGGCTCAGCATTCAGCCACTAACCCAACAGTGTGCGGTTGGATTCCTCATCCCTCTGTTAGGGGAAACTCTTCTCTCTCTTTCAACCTCTGTAATTGATTATTGATCCAGGTTCTCATCCAATCAGCAGTGAGCTCTGGGCCAAAGGGCGGGGCTTACTCTATATAAACTCCTCCTCCCTCTCATCCCTCTCATTCTCTCAGTTTTTTTTATCATTTTCTGAAGCTTGTCCTCCTGACCATCTCTCCACCTCCTCCACCTCCTGAACTCTGGTAAGGCCCTCCTCTGTATCCTTTGCTCCTCTAACCCTCTCCTCTGCTTCTCTGGCCTTCTCCTCTGCTCCTCTGTTTCTCTGACCCGCTCCTCTGCTTCTCCTCTGCTCCTCTTACCCTCTCTTCTGACACTTTCCTCTGCTCCTCTGCTCCACTGCCCCTCTCCTCTGCTCCTCTGACCCTCTCATCTGCTCCTCTGCACCCTCTCTTCTGCTCCTATGACCCTCTCCTCTGCTCCTCTAACTCTCTCCTCTGCTCCTCTGCACCCTCTCATCTGCTTCTCTGCACCCTCTCTTCTGCTCCTCTGCCCTCTTCTCTGCTCCTATGACCCTCTCCTCTGCTCCTCTAACCCTCTCCTCTGCTCCTGTGGCCTTTTCCTCTGCTCTTCTGTTTCTCTGACCGGCTCCTCTGTTTCTCCTCCGCTCCTCTTCTGACACTTTCCTTTGCTCCTCTGTTTCTCTGACTGGATCCTTTGTTTCTCCTCTGCTCCTCTTACCCTCTCTTCTGGCACTTTCCTCTGCTCCTCTGTCCCTCTCCTCTGCTCCTCTTCTTTAGGGATAAAGTCTCTGCTCTTAGACTGACTTTGCCCTCTCTCGTCTCTCTTGGACTAGAAAAAAATAGCTAAAACCTTTTTTTGTGTCCACTAGATATTATTCCAAGATTCTATGTTGATTCTATTCTATTATATTGCTAATGTTGTGAACTTGTCTCTGATGTCTGGTTGTTTTCCCATTGCCTTGAAACATGCTGTGGTCCAGCCACTCAGCAAAAAGCCTAATCTTGACTCAAATATTCTTTCTAACTTTAGGCCCATCTCAAAGTTGCCTTTTGTTCAGCAAAAACCTAATCTTGACTCAAATATTCTTTCTAACTTTAGGCCCATCTCAAAGTTGCCTTTTGTGTCTAAGGTTTTAGAGAAGGTTGCATATGACCAACTGCAGGCTTACCTTAATCTGAACAAAATTGGTGAGAAAACCCAATCTGGTTTTAAATCCCAGCACAGCACAGAAACAGCTCCTTAAAAGTTTTTAACTGACCTGCTTTTAACTGTTGACTCTGGGAAAGGCGCAGTTCTTTTGCTTTTAGACTTATCAGCTGCCTTCGACACAGTGGACATTAAGGGTACTGCACTCTGTTGGTTTCGATCCTATCTGACAGGAGTTTTTCTGTGATCCTAGGACAGTACTCCTCCTCCTCTGTGTATCCTTTAGAGTATGGTGTGCCCCAGGGTTCTACATTAGCGCCGGTCCTGTTTGCTCTGTACATGCTTCCCCTGGCTGATGTTTTTTAGAAAGCACAATGTTGCATTTCATTGTTTTGCCGACGACATTCAAATAAATCTGCCAGTGACCGCCAGTGACAGCCAGACCACAGTCAGAGCTCTGGCATGTGCAGACTTGGCTGAGCACAAACGCCCTGAACTTAAATCTGAGATTGTGGTGTTTGGCCAAACTAACCCACTGCTTGGGCATGACAGGGTGATTGGTCCTCTGTCCTCTTATTGTCATCTTGCAGTGAGGAATCTTGGGGTGATTGTGGACTCTTTGTTCAAACTAGACAAGTACATTAGCTCTGTCATGAAGTCCAACTTTCAGCTGAGGCTCCTCAACAATATCCAGAATGCTGCAGCTCAGAAACAAGAGCACATCACGCCTGTGGTGCAACCTGCTCTGGCTCCTATTTCATATAGCAGTTCAAAATGCTATTGATTGTGTTTAAATGTCTGCACTCTATGGGTCCTCTTTATTTGAGGGAGTTACTGCAGCAGGCTCAAGACCAGAGGTGACAGAGCCTTTTCTGTGGCAGCGCCCCGACTATGGAACAGTGCCCTCTGCCTGTCAGATCCTCTCAGTCTTTATCACAGTTTAAGACTAGACTGAAAACCCACCTCTCCTCCCTGGCATTTAATACTAGCTAGACAAGATATCATATATCTGTATATTTTTGTTGATTTTTTTTTACCTCTGACCCTCTGCTCATCTGCTCCTCTGACCCTCTCCTCTACTCCTCTGACCCTCTCCTCTGCTCCTCCTCTGTTCCTCTGATCCTGTCCTCTGCTCCTCTGACTCTCTCCTCTGTTCCTTTGCTCCTCAGTCCTCCTCCGTGCGACATGCCTCGCTACTGCCTCCTGCTTATCAGTCTTGTTCTGGTCCTGATCCTGGACCAGAGCCGGGCCCAAGTGGATCTCAACCAGTCCAGAGAAGACCTGGAGTCTGAACCAGACCAGAGTCTGAGCCAAAAACAGGACCTGGTGAGTCCTGCTTTAGTCCTGGTTTAGTCCTGCTTTAGTCCTGGTTCAGTCCAGGTTTAGTTGTGGTTTAGTTCCAGGTTAGTCCCGGTTTAGTCCTGGTTTAGTCCTGGTTTAGTTCCGGTTTAGACCTAGTTTATTCCTGGTTTAGTCCTGGTTTAGTCTTGGTGTAGTTCCAGTTCAGTCCTGCTTTAATACTGGTTTAGTTCTGATTTAGTCCTGGTTTAGTCCTGGTTCAGTCCAGGTTTAGTCCTGGTTTAGTTCTGGTTCAGCCCAGGTTTAGTCCTGCTTTAGTCCTGGTTCAGTCCTTGTTTAGTCCTTGTTTAGTCCTGGTTTAGTCCTGGTTTAGTCCTGGGTTACTTCTGGTTTGCTTCTGGTTCCTCTCTTACAGGTAGAGGCTCTGGAGGTGCTGTTGGGTCAGATTCACACCGCTGACAAAAGAGGCTCCATACCAACGGTCAGTGATCTTCATCCTCCTCATCATCATCACCATCATCATCATCACCTCCTCTCTCCTTGTCTCCTCTCTCCTCGTCTCCTCATTCCTCTATCCTCGTCTCCTCTTTTCTTGTCTCCTCTCTCCTCTATCCTCGTCCCCTCTATCCTCATCTCCTCTCTCCTCGTCTTCTCTCTCCTCGTCTCCTCTCTTCTCGTCTCCTCTCTCCTTGTCTCCTCTTTCCTCTATCCTCGTCTCCTCTATCCTCGTCTCCTCTTTTCTTGTCTCCTCTCTCCTCTCTCCTCTCTCCTCGTCTTCTCTCTCCTCGTCTCCTCTCTCCTCGTCTCCTCTCTCCTTGTCTCCTCTCTCCTCGTCTCCTCTTTCCTCTATCCTCGTCTCCTCTTTTCTCGTCTCCTCTCTCCTTATCTCCTCTTTCTTCTTTTATTTATTGTCATTAGTTCCAGTTTAATTAAACATGTATTTTTAATGAACCATGTTATCTACAGTTCAGATGGAGTACTGTAGAACGGATTTAGTCTTGGTTTAGTCCTGGTCCAGTCCGGGTCTAAACCTCGTTAGGACCCTGATAAGACCCTGTCCTCGTTAAGTCCTTGTTTAGTCCACTTAAAGTCCTGGTCTAGTTCAGTGTTTGGCTTTATCTTTTAATTAAAACATTCTCGTTATAAACGTCTGTAATTAAAGACGCCAAGCTCAGCTCACAGCGGCAGAGTTGTTAGCCCCAGGTCTGAGGAAGTCCAGGTCCAGACCGGGATCCTGGCTCAGGTCTGAGGAAATGTTCAAACACCTGTGCCTCCTCTGCTCCTGCACCTGTCCCTTGTCTGCTCCTCCTCTGCCCCTGCTCCTCCTCTACTCTGCGCCTCCTCTACTCCTCCTCTGCTCCTCCACTGCCTCTGCTCTTGCTACTCCCCTGCTCCTCCTCTGCCTCTGCTCTGCTCCTTCTCTGCCCCTGCACCTCCTCTGCTCCTCTTCTGCCCTTTCTCCTCCTCTGCCTCTGCTCCTCCTCTGCCTCCTGCTCTACCTCTGCTCCTTCTCTGCCCCTGCTCCTTCTCTGCTCCTCCTCGGCCGTTCTCTCTCTTTCTCTCTCTCTCTTT
>KN473152.1:0-24143 GCA_000787095.1 Periophthalmodon schlosseri
ATATAAAATGTGTGTGTGTGTGTGTGTTTTTTAATTTAAAAGCTTTACCACTAAACACAGCTGATCTTATTTGAAACCTCTCATTGTCAAAGCAGCTTTAGATTGTATTCATGTATAACTTGTCTTTCATAACATAAGAGCCTTTCTTTACAAGCTCATGGAAGTATTAAAACTGGGATTAGCGCTGGCCACAGGAGATAAAGCAGCGCGGGCAGACACATATGGATAGAGAGGGGAATGTTATTTTTAATGGGAGGGAGGTGTCTAATGACTGGGAGGGAGGAGTCTAATGACTGGGGACTGTGGAGGTGGTATATTAGCGGATATGATTGTGTGAGGTTAGCGGAGGAGGTGAGTAAAAATGCTGAGCAAATGTCACAGAGTCATAAACGGTGACCCAAGCACTAACTATGCTAACGGTGCTAACACTATCACAGGAAACAGAGAGGGGGATTTAGCACAGGTATTAAAATGAAGGGCTTATAGTTAGAGAGTTTAGTGAGGTGATAATTTTATACATAATGGTTTAAAGATGTGCTGCAAAATTAAAGACAAGGAATAAGTCAAATCATCCAAAGACTAGAATTAAACCATATCTAGCCTGTGCTCTTAAAATAAAAAAAACAAAACAAAACAAAAAAAAAAACATACACATAACATTGCATACTACTAACGTAGTATCACAGCATTATCACAGCTGAACCTGCCAGAGCCTTAACCTAAGGTAAGGTAAAGGTGAGGGAAATGTGTCCTGTGCATTTGACCCATCCTTCAAAGCTGCTGGGGCAACCTGTCAGGAGCAGGGACCCAGATCTGGAGTATTAACCTGCATATAGAGGACACATACAAGCTTTAAAGAGAAGTACTTTGTGTTTACTGAAAGAGTAATAGAGCATGTTACAAATGAACTCAGAACCATCATTCAGTCTTAAGAAATCTCCAAATGTAAATAAGGTATGACACAGTGAAGAGCAGCTCGACCAGGTAAGAGATTTTTATTCACTGCAAAATGGAATATCTAGTCTTGGTTAAAATGTAATAGTATATATAATGTTTATATTTAATTATGCATTTATATATTTATTCATTTATTGTATTTACTGGGATTTATTGAATTACTTATGCTCATTTTCCACTGGTTATAAGCATGAAATAAGAATGCAAATTTGCCAATGAAGAAAGTGCAATTTCATTACTACACTGGCTCAAAATGTGATCTTTTCATACAGTTATAGAATGGAACATGTTGGTTAGCACAAACAGAGAGAACATGTTTAATATTAGGATCCTGAGTTTGCATGTTCTCCCTGTGTCTGGATGGTTTCCTTGGGGTGTGTCCCCTGTCCCGCAACTGGCTGATCCTACAGGCACTCCTTACTATATGTTCCTGGCTCCTGTAGTAGCCCACCACTCCCGACAGGTTTACCCCGTGTCATTGAAGCAATTATAATCTAAGTTTAAAGTTGTATCTTCCAAGTCTTCCAACCCCGAGCTCAGTGCCTTGCGACCCCACTTTAGGAACCACTTTACTAATAACATGAATAAATAGATATAATAAAACTAATACAAATTAAACTGTTACTGATAAAACAGCTTCATTATCACTATCTCTGTATTACACTTTTCCTGCATGCCTGACTGACCTGCAGGGATATATGCCATTTTAACATATCTAACACATATCTAACAGAATATTATAATTATGGCTTAGAAAGGCCTTATAGGAGGCCCCTGCTGTGCCCATAGTCACAGCTGATCCTGTGTTATCACTGGTGCACATGACAGACTTCCACAAAGCAGTGGTGTGAAGCGGACTGGGACTTTTTAATTGCTCGATCAAGAAGCAAAGTCAGAGATAACAGTAAACTTCAATTAGGAAAATGAAAGTGCTATCTGATGGAGTTTACTGACAGTCAAAGAACACATCGAAAATGGCACAGATTTTTCTGCTAAGTGGCTACTCATCCTCAGATCCATTCACTGTGGGACATTTTAATTAAACATTTTTGTGATATAAATTGAGAGATATCAGAACAGCACAGCTCTGGTTATTATAAAACACATTTAAATGGTTTTTTTTTTACAACCAATGTATATAGTTGTAAGTATTTTACTATTGTTGGTTTTACTTAAAGGTGAATTAACCTGTCTGCTTGTCTCCTGGAATGTTCCACATTATGATTAGTTACTGGTGAGATCTATGGTGAGGTGACCCCCGCTAACAATAATGAGGCATGTTGTTTATAGGTATTTCTTAATAGATAACTTTAATACCATACTACCAATTAGGCACATTAGTAACATCTCCATGGAGACCAGAGCCGGCTTGTGGCATAGGCAATATGGGCAAATGCTAAGGGCACACAATGATGGGAGGGGCGCAAGCCGCTCCCCTGTAACAGTGTATAGTGCCAAATCAAAGACTCTGGAACAGTTTGGAGTCTGAAATAGTGTTCTACATCCACTAAACTTTTGTCAGGTATTTGTCATCAATCCACCTTTTTCACTGAGTTACGAGCACAAACAGCTGATGAATCAACACATCCATAGATTCAACAGCATGAAAACCAGGAAGCGTGACGCATTTCTCTCCACACTTCTGTTAAAGCTTCAGACTACATGGACTGTAGCTCTGTCCACAGCCCAGTGTGAAGCTGCAGCTCATAGTGTGCTCTCTGCGCTGGTGCAGGGGCGGAGCCGCACACGGAAGAAGCAGAGGGCGAGGCTCCATAGAGAACAGGATTTAGACACAAGTGACATGCACCAAGTGTAAAATACAGGTTAGCCCTAACTGTGCCACAAGTTTTCTTATAATAGCTAATCCCCCACCCCATCCCCCTTGAATCTTGGAGAGATGCAGGTTATAATCAGAATGTTTAACTAATAGACAGAAAAAAACTACTGTAATTAGTTAATACAGTTTACCCCAGATAGTATAACATTTTAGACTATTTATTACTGCGAACGGGTCAGGGAGTCCCCATCATAAATCTCGCCTAGGGCACCGAAAAAGCTAGGGCCGCCACTGATGAAAACAAACAGGTGACGGACTTTAAACTTCAAAGTACAGCTTGTTTTCTATGTTTCAGCTGCTCCAGTCTCATCTGAGAGACAGTCTGTGCCCTGGACGCAGCAGATTGGAATCTCATTAATCACAAAATGCAAAAAATGCAGAGGAAAATATATAATTACCATCCACACACGAATATGCACACCCGCAAACAGAGCCGAGGCACTGTGGAGATGAGAGAGGAGATAATTATGGACATCCAAGTCTCCAAAACAAGTCACAAAACAGCATACACTATCACATATTCAAAGGGAGCAAAGGCGGTTATAAAAGCTACAACCAAGGGAGCAAAATGTGTGGTATTTTTGTGCATATTAAAACTGTATGAGATCGAACCGTACAGATAAAGATATCACCATTTACAGTGAAATCAAGTTGTTCTTGATGGTGCTTGTTTTGGTATCTAGAAACCTATATGTTCTATTGGAGCAACAGTGAAAATATACTTGGTTTTGAAGTACTTTTAAGATTCACTTTAAAGAGAAGTACTCTGTGTGTATTGAAAGAGTAATAGTGCATTTTACAAAAATAAATAAGCAAATAAGGTATGACACAGTGAAGAGCAGCTCGACCAGGCAAGAGATTTGTATTCACTGCAAAATGGAATATCTTGTATTGGTTAAAATGTAATAGTATATATAATGTTTATATTTAATTATGCATTTATATATTTATTCATTTATTGTATTTACTGGGATTTATTGAATTACTTATGCTCATTTTCCACTGGTTATAAGCATGAAATAAGAATACAAATTTGCCAATGAGGAAAGTGCAATTTCATTACCACATTGGCTCAAAATGTGATGATTTGAAAAGTTGGAAACATCTAGAAAAAAGTGAAATAATCCAAGTCTGTCAAGAAAATAGATCTTATGAAATAATTAAAACTACTGAAATGAAGTTAAACAAGCTAAACTGTTTTGCAGTGTATGTAATTTAGATGTTCTTCCTGTGTCTGTGTAGGTTTCCTCTAGATGCTCCAGTTTCCCCTACTAAAAACAACACAAGAAGGGCCAGGACTCCCCTACAGATATAAGCAGCAGTTTTTCAGGTTTTTAAGACAATAAAAATCAGGCACAGCATCATTAATTTGGTATAATATAAATAAAAAAAATAAATGTAATTATAGCAAGACCAGTGTCAGTACCATAGACTCTCTCTATATACATAGACATAACTAACACACTAGCCACCGTGTTTCAAACAGGAAGTTAGCATGGGCGTGTTTCAGCTCCATCGGCTCCATCAGTTTCATCGGCTCTGGCTCCATTTGACTTCTATTGAAAAAAGTCACCCCTCTCTGTAACTGCTGCTGTCAGGCTCCTCATTCAGACCGTACAATGGTCGTGTTAACCCGCTCTACATGACCCTGGTGTTTTTATTTCACTCTTTTGTCCATAAATCAAGATATGAACATTAATAACAGATCAATCAGGCACCTTTTTTCCCTGAGATTGCTCGCTACTGTTAACAGGTTTGATTGACAACATTGCTAAGCACCTGCCCCAGCCAAACTAGCGATGCAGACAGGAAGGGGCGTGATCTTCAACACCCTCACTACTGATTGGCTCTTTAGTTGCCATGATACACACGCTCAGATTTCCAAATATAGAATTCGGCACCAGATTAGCTTTTATAACTGCTAGCTTCATTTGGCTGGAGCCGACTGCTATGGGTGACGTCACACTCGCTTAGTCCACCTCTTTTTACAGACTATGGTCAGTATAAAGTATTATCGATATAATGTTTGAATTATTGCATACAGGGAGAATCAGTAGAGTTCAATGCTAATGGGAAAGAAACCCCCAAACCTCCATGTCTTCAATGTATAAAAAAACATAAAAACAGTCTCACCATAACTGGGTCAGACGTGAATTGAGTTTTTTCAGCGAGAGTGAAAAGTTTGAGTGAGGAAGTTTAAATTCATCCAGATCAGTGCATGCACTTTGATTCCCGTGTGATGTAATCCTCCGCTAAAGCCTGCAGTCGGCTCTCCTCTGGACTGGAGACTCATTAGTGTGGGCCTTTAATAAGAGCTGTGTCCTGTGTGCTTTAGCTGTACAAGAGAGTGTCAAGGACTGTGTCAAGTTTAAAACCAAAATAGACAATCCGTTCTGTTTCACATTAATTATGTAGTTAATTAGCATCATTATATTTAAGATTTCACAAAAACTCTTACCTTTTTTCGTGAAGTTTATAATTTTACTTCCTGGTTGGACATGCGCAGCAGATATGACATAGGCCTACGTAGAGGTAATTCCATAACTGTTACCTAGCAACCGTAATGTTAACAAGAGCCAAAACCTGTCTAAAATGTACTTTATAGTTATGATTAGACTAAAAAAAATAAATTACAACACATTTATCTTGTTATACTAAGATTTAATCTGTCAGAAAAAATTCCTGTGTGTAAACTGTCCCTGCATTTTGGGTAGAATTTCTGGTGTTGATGACATAAGTAGACGGATTCTGTTCAAGAACTCACTGCTACTTCCTGTATTTTTGTACTTTTCTTTCAATGTAAAACTATGATACATATTTACCACAGATACTACTCCACCAAACCAAGTAATCATTAGAAAAACATAAAAACCTGTCACATTAAGAGCACTTGTTACCAACATTTCCAAATCCCTTAGCTGCATATGAACACATTCATAAAAGAGTAAGTGAAAGCAATTGTAGGTTTTTCAATTAAAACTTGAAAGGAGGACAGTGCGGACGGGGGGGCTGTGTCAAATCTGGTGTAATGGATTGTAACTACATGGTTTAAATGGGACTGGTGAATGAGCTCCAAAGAGAGGCATCATTAAAGAGGGGGATGGTGATGGGGTATTTGCATGTTTAATGAGGGCTGGTGTCACTGAACTGGTAATTGGAAATACAACCCTATGAGCTCACGTGCTCTATGGTATTTTAAAAGTTGAAAGCAAATTACATTTTTTTTTCTCAATTTCAGATGTAAGAAAAGATATTAAGTTTGGCTTTAGTAACTTATGAGTAACCTTATTATTTTACAGGATATTTGGCAAAATCTGATATCAGTAATCAGAGAGACTGTGATCAGAAAGTAATTGGAGAATTTTTCTGTTTACATTTTAATTGTCTTATAAATAAATTAAAAATCAGATTTAAAGTGTGCATTTGACTCACAGACTGTATAAAGAAGTGGAGTGTGACGTCACCCACATTGTTCAGCTCCAGTCAAATGAAGCCCGTAACCGTAACAGGGGCAAATATTTGGAATTCTGACGGCGAGTATCATAGCAACCAAAGAGCCAATCTGGAGTGAAGCTGTTCACACCCGCACCGCTGTTTAGCAGGGGACAACAGCTTAACAACACTGTCTTGAGTTACGGACACAATAGCGAAATAAAAATACCACGATCATGTAGAGTGAGTCAGTATGAACAGTTTAAGACCAAAATGATGAGCCTGACAGCAGCAGTTACAGAGAGAGGGGCCACAGTTTTCTAATGTAAAGTGAATTGGAGCCAGATTTGATGGAGCCGGAAGCGCGCCCATAATCACTTCCTATTTGGAATGTGGCGGCTAGCAGGTTAGCTATGTCCATTTATATATACAGCCTATGATTTAACCACACCACTGTTAAATAGGGCTAGTTTTATACATTCATATGGTGTGTCAGTGGACAGAGCCTTTGGCAATATGTGTAAATCCCTTCCCTTCGTCTGACATCATCAAAACACAGAGCAAAATATAACATGAGTAGTATTACAGCATTTTATCTATCAACAACATGGATGTGTAACATTAGGAAACATGGTTTGGTCCTTATTTAATCTTGGTTTAGTCCTGTAGAATTGCTTTGATCTTGTTCTAGTTATATTCAATGTTATAACACTGTCCCCTCATCAAAAACATACCTGGAGTTGTATTTTGCTTCATTCACGCTTGTTTGATTAAGCCCACTCCATCAAAAAAAAAAACAAAAACAAAAAAAAAAACATGCAATTTTGAATTTCCCAGGATTGTTATGTCACAGGTAAAAGTCTAGAGCTCTTCTGCACTCCAATCTATACATCAAAATCTGAGCATTTCTGCCGCTCTTCTGCACTGTTTTTAAGTCCATACATCAAAATCTGAGCATTTCTGCCGTAAAGTCATGTTCATTACAACAGCATGCTTGTGTTAGCATGTCAGTAAAATTTGCTAACCGTAGCTGTAGAAACAAGGTATCTACTGTCTGAAGATAGCCGTTATTTTAAGTTGCTAAGAACATGTTTAAAGCCAAGTAGAAATAATGCTTAATAACTGCACTTTAAGCAGAGCACACGGTTCCACACTTAGCCTGTCCTGCAATCAGCTAATCCACAAATAGTGCCGCTTTAGCTTTTTAGTGTCGCAGATGGAACAGCTTGATTCTGGTTAAAATAATCCAATCAGACATTAATGGGATCTGCTTTAGATGATCTCAACCCAACTGGAGCCTAGTGAAAGACCGATGCGAGACATGTGGAGAAACGCATTCAAAAACCTGCTCCAATCTGCTCACAATGCCGCCAAAAAGTGCTGCTCGAGGATTAATACGCCATCCTATTTCCATGGTAGATTTATAACATGCATACTCACACATTGGTTTTGTTCAGGGGAATTCAAGACGGGACGAATTTGGACTGCTACTCTATCTTATAATCGACAAAATGGCCACTCAGTGATTTTACCAGATCTGAGTAGTACATATAAAAGTGTGATAGAAGAGGCGGTAGAAGATGTTAGATGCAAAGTGCAGTCTTCAGATGTATTATTGATGGTGGATTAGGTGAGAGCTGGTAAGTAAGGTTTTTTTTTTTGTGGTGGTAAAATTGGAGCAAATCTGGGGGCACCTGATGTTAGCGTATTTTTCTAAATTAAATATTTTTCATTATTATGTAACTGTTATTATGCAACTCTGTAAAATGTGGAAGAATTTATTAAAATGTACAAATCCGGTATAAAATTTAAACTGGGGTGCCTGATTTTCAGAGTGTAAAAGCAGTAAGTCATATGTTGTACATTGTAACTTGGTGAGGGTATTTTCTTGTGTCCATGGAGATGTGATTGTTTTGCCTGAAATGTTCCCAAGTATTTTATTACATTAAATTATATGCGACTTCACTGCTCCAACATACATTAACAAACATGCATTTTTAAAGTGAGATAGAGGTCTGACCTGTGACCGGCCTGATGGAGTCACCTGCTCGGGGATAAATACATTTAATGGCATACTGTGGAACATTTTAGGCAAAGCAATGACATTTCCAAAGGGACAAGCAGGTAGCGGATAATCCATCTGAAGAGTTACATAGAGCAACTTTAATGTCTTGACTTCATTTCACCTTACCTGAGGTCACTCACTGTTACATGGATTTGTGTAGCTTCATGGTGCAGGGTCTTGAACCAGTTGTTACAAAAATAGCTTTGGCCCTATTTTCTCTCTGTATTCCTGAGCAGAGCCTCTCGTGTCAAACATGGGCAAAGTGGAAGGATCGGAGCTGACAGTTTTATGGCCAATTTTCATGAATCCTGTCTCTCTGTGTCCCACTGTAGTCCTGCTTCACACGCTCTTTTTGTATTTGTGTTTATATAGATCTATGGTGATTTTAGCACTGACCCGATATTAGGAGTCTCACCTCTCGTTAAAACATTTGAGTTTTTATAATCTTCTTTAAGAAAATCAGGTATTTAAAGTGTCTGTGTAATCCCTCAGTCGTCCAGGTATGAGCCATAGTAAAAGAAAAATTCAAATCTGTCAGCTGGACAAAAAGTTGTAGAAGTGAAGACGTTTTACTATTTAAAGTGACATATCAGCCAACTATTACCATATCAATGAACAATTATAAAACAAAATGACTTATTTTGAGTTGATACATTTTAACTCAATGTTGAGTCAATTTCACTTGATTTAAAGTTGAACTAAATGAACAAACTTGAGTTAATGTTTGAGATGTTGAGTTGGGATCGAAAAATCACACTTGAAAGAAATGCTAGCAGTGACTTTAAAGAAGGCCTATTGTGCTGGTGTCTTTTATATAGTTATAATCTATGACACCTGAGGATTGTTATGTTATAATTTGGACATTTTAAATCACGATAATCATCTAAAATGCCTTAATAAAAGCGTTAGAAGACTGCAGTGCCCAGTGGGAGGTGACATCATCGTAAACGTCATCACAGCAAAGAGGTTGTTGGCATTTCCGGTGGATAGCTGCACATCACACTAGTGAGTAGCATTTTTTTTTTTTTTTCATTTGTACTAAAAAGACTACGCGATGCTGTCAAATCCTACGTGTAACACTGATTAAGAAAATAAAATTGGAAAACAAAGTATGTACAGAGCAGTGGGCGTATACCCATGGCCGTGAAAACAGGAGGTGATTTGCAAAATGGCGTCTTGAAATTAAGCGATTAAAGATTGCTCAAACATGCACGAATCACTCCAAATACAACTTCGGGTGTCGATTTTGCAGAATAGGTCCACTTTAAGACTCACTGTTTTGTTTTTTTTCCCATTGTAATTTCTGAAATAGCCGTGATTTTGTGTCATTAAAGTTTTCCTTAGGGAGGTGGGTAAAAGCCTGACTCAGCAGCTGACTCAGAGCATGACTCAGCACTAAAGGGTCAAACACAAACAAGCCTCGTCACGTGTCATTACTTTCCATTATAACATTATACTGTTGGAGCATTTTCATTTATGACACTAGCTGAAAAACTCGCAACAATTTCTCAATGGTTAGACAATAAGGATTCTGTTATTTTGCTAAGAAGACCCTAACAGATGGCTTCGCTCTACATGAAATTCTAAGGAAAGGGAGTAAGATGTAAGCCCAAAACTTGAAAATCAGCCTTGAAAATCCTACATCCAATTCAATAATGGGAATGTGCTCTTTGAAGAATCCCCCCCACCTTACACCAAAGTACGCAACTCAATCCGATACAACATCTCTTCCCTGGGACACATGAGGAACAGCTTGACAGTAGAGGTCACTTTCACATATTTCAATGTCATGATTATCCCACACATGACTTAATGTGTGTCCTGCTGGGCTCAGGCCAATGAGAGTGTGCTCAAAAATCTCAGATCCAGCTATAATCAGGCAGTCAGGGCACTCGATAAAAAAACCCTTCATTATCATCACTGTAATAAAATACAAAATGCTCAGTTTCGGCAATTTAATTTTGTATTCAAATCTTAGAAACGTATTCAAAGTTATTAATGATGCAGCTCCACCTACATTGAAAAATGTATTAAACTACCTGATCCACTCAGTCTCTGTGAACGCAAATTGCATTGTTCCATAAAGATCCTTGGCCTTTGCTCAGTCGGCCTTTTCTTTTCAAACCATCAGACAGTGAAATCAGCTTCCAGACAGTCTGAAATTGTCTGTAGATTTGAATAATTTTACTAGAAATTTGAAAAAGCACATTTTAAATAATCAAATGTATCAACATCAGTCTAGTTCATTTGTACTGTTGTTCTGTTTACTGTAAAAACCTGCCAATAATGATATTTTATATTGCTATGGACTGTAGGAAACATCATGTATTGGACATGGGGACATTTTATTGTATTTAACTGCTAATGTTAATGATGAACTTTAAGTCTTTTAATGTGTATTTTAATGTGTGTTCATCTGCCCAGGGACTGCAGATGAAAAGTAGCAGTAGCTAAATCTGGTACAAATCATCTTTTCTTTTGTAAGATTAATGAATTTGTACATGGTCCCTGACAAATAAAGAATAAAGAAAGAAAGAAAGTCGGTTTAGAGTGGACCTCCTAACTTAAAACTTTTGTTCAGCTGACAGAATTGAACTATGGATCCTACCTGGACAACACTGATTACACTGACATTGCCAGTGAACACAATTTACAAACTAGGAACTTGCTTCGGCGGAATGGTACAACTTTAACAATGAGGAGAGAGGAGCACAGGAGTGGAGATAAGAGTAGAAAGAGGAGCAGAGAAGATAAACGAAGGAGGGAGAAGGGGCAGAAGAGAGAAGGATGGGGAGGAGAGTGGAGGAGAGGAAAGAAGATGAGCAGATGAGATGAGATAGAAGCAGAGGAAAGGGGGAGAGAGAAAGAGAGAAGAAGGGGCGATGGAGAGAGGAGCAGAGGAGAGGTGTGGTCTGAGAGGTGAGCAATCAACGTGATGAACCATGGGGAGATGAGACACAAATGTGCAGGGACTTAAAGTGGACACAGAGCGGCTAATGGCACAGAGCTACAGAGACACTTAAGTAGGTCTGGACTCAAAGGCTTTTCTCACAACTGGGATTCAACCACTCAAAGGTCCTTGGAATGTTCTCATGGTTTTCTACATGTGAACTTAAAGCCACATCATGTAACTTTTAACCAACCTCCACAAACCTGACTCTTCCATGTACGTAAATGTTGTTCCTTTTATCAATAATCGTCCACAGAATGACACGGAGAATGTTCTGAAGTATGGTTTTAACTTTCTATTTCCATGGAAGGTGACGTGCCACCTCCAGAAAGTTACATACTGCACCTTTAACCAGGACTAAACCATAAAAGCCAAGACAAAGCAGTTTTTCAACCTCAACTGCAACCATAAAACCGATATTTCCTCTGGTGCTTTTTGGTTTTACCTAACTATAATTGTGTTAAAGTCATCAAAATTTCAAAATAAAATACCTGAGAATTATCTAAATACAAATAGCTCCAAGTGCAGCTATAGCGCAGCTGTCATCACTGTATCTACGCGGGGATGGACAGTATGACAGTGCTATGATCAACTGGAGGATTTACTTTTATTTTTTTTTTTATATTCTTGGAATAAAGTGGGCCAATTTTTTTTCTTTCTTCCTTTCTTTCTTTCTTTCTTTTTTTCAAAGCTTTGTGTCCCCATGTGTCATTCCCAGTTTGCATCAGATCTGTCTCTTTAAACAGACTAATGACTATAGGCCACGTGTCTCTGGTGACGTAACCTGCCGCTCCCGTGTTCTCTTTGCCTTTCCTGGATCCTGATTCGCTGCTTCGACTTACCCCCGCCACCTTAATGCTCCACCAGTCCCGGGAGTTCCATCTGATGGGGCAGGTCCATTAAAACAGCCTGTCTGCCGTCGGCTCGGGGCGGCTGGATCGTTCTGGTGCCAGCTCGCCACTCGTTTGACTGTCTCTTGTTACTCTTTAATTGTTACGTGGTTTAGCTGCGGTGACTTTTGTACTGTTTTTCGTTGAGACACTTGAATTGTTATTATTATTAGTTTTCTTTGTAATTTGTTAATTAATAAATGTAAAAAAAATGTAATAAATGCCAAATATTATTACATAACTGTAAAAAATATTTTACCAAGGGACATTTTTTTGTGTTATTATTTTTATCACCAATATTTTTTGCCAGTTAATAAATTTAAATGTTTTAGTTAACCTTCCGGTAACATCTAGTTTATTGTTACTTCCCTCCTCCCGAGCTGAGCCGGTCGTAACAGCAGCTAAACATGTGGCTGTACAATCATCATAAAAGCAAATTATATTACATGTTGTTTTTATTTTTGAAAAAGCAAAAAAAAAAAAAAAAAAAAAAAAAAAAAAAGGGAACTTTACTACAGCTTTCCTCCTGTTTGAGAGAGTGCCATGGGTCTTAAAATATTAATATCAACATGGGTAAATATTGGTTTTATGCCACAAGAGAATGAAAGATACCAGATAACATTCCCTCGCTTTTCGTTTCCCGTTGAGTTGAGTTGACTTATTCTTGGTGTTATATTATGAACAGGTATAGTTAGAGTCTTACACTTTGATAATGGACTGAAGTAGAGCTGTGTCAAGACACTGCAGAGAGGAGGAGGGAGAGAAAGAGAGAAGGAAGGAGAGAGAGAGAGAGAGAGTGATGAATGGACATGGGCAGAGGACAAAAAGGGCAAAGAAAATCTGGGTTTGAGCCACACTAGCCCCTGGTCGAGATGTCACAGAAGTCTGATGCCTTGAACATAGTCTGATAAAATACAAGTTGTAGATCACTGTCCTTCACATTTGCAATTTGAAAGAATATACAGAACTTACACCACTTATACAAATTCATTTATATTCTTTTGGTTCACATAATAAATGTTAGACTGATGGCAGCAGTTGTAGGCAAGGAGTAGTAGTACTAGTAGGCATAGTAGTAGTAGCAGTAGCGGTAGTAGTGGTCGTGGTAGTAGCAGTAATAGTAGGCGTAGTGGTAGTAGTAATGGTATTAGTGGTACTAGTAATGGTAGTAGTGGTAGTAGTGGTGGCAGTAGTGGTAGTAGTAATAGTAGTAGTGAGACTAGTAGTAGTAGTAGAAGTAGTAGTGATAGTAGTAATGGTGGCAGTGGTAGTAGTAGTTGTAGTATTAATGTAGTAGTGGTACTAGTAGTAGTGGTAGTAGTAATAGTAGTAGTAGTGGTAGTAGTAATAGTAGTAGTAGTGGTAGTAGTAATAGTAGTAGTAGTGGTAGTAGTAATAGTAGTAGTAGTGGTAGTAGTAATAGTAGTAGTAGTGGTAGTAGTAATAGTAGTAGTAGTGGTAGTAGTAATAGTAGTAGTAGTGGTAGTAGTAATAGTAGTAGTAGTGGTAGTAGTAATAGTAGTAGTAGTGGTAGTAGTAATAGTAGTAGTAGTGGTAGTAGTAATGGTAGTAGTGGTACTAGTAGTAGTAGCAGTAATGATAGCAGTGGTACTAGTAGTAGTGGTAGTGGTAGCTGTAATAGTAGAAGTAGTAGTAGTAGTAGCATAAATGTTGCCAAGATCGCCAATGCACAGAAATCCTTCACATCTGCTAACTATTATAATGTGTGACTTCATAACATATGGCCTCATTAAAAAAATCACCAACCCAACAATTTTAATATTACCAGAGGAAATTACAGTTTAAACGAACAAAAAGCAAATTGAAGATTAGAGTCTTTAAAGCCATTATAATTTTCACCCAAAGCAGAATCCGATGGCATCCTTCTCAAGCTGCTCTCCATTACAGTAATCGCCCAGGGCAGTTTTACACCATCGCTCAGCTGTTACTGACTCTAACCAGCTCTACCAGCGCTCAATGTGTTCTACACCATTAGCCCGCTAAATAATGTTAGCTCACGGCCATTCTCAAACTACACCAGTACAATCTGTGTAACTGGTGGACAGTCCGCCACCTGCTTGCCTCCATAGAGATGTAGCTTTGCCTAGAATGTTCCACTTTATGCAGAGTGCGATTTGCTGGAGGGGATGGGGGAGATTTTACCCCCTCTGCTTTGTCTGTCTCTCTCTCTCTCTGCTTCCGTTTTTCCTATCCCTCCCTCTGTTTTATTCTTGGAGAGGATAAAACAAAATGGCCAGATAAAGAATGTGTTCCAAATTTAACAGTTCATTTGCAGCTCAAACTTTGTACAGTCGCCCGCTGATCATCACTACAGTCTTCATCACGCTCCCACAGCTGCATCCGTCACACAGCCCCAACGACCCGAAGCCTCACACACGCACTCTTCTTCTGGGGCTTCTTTGGGAGCGGCTGCTGATGTCCGACCCCTATCCTTTGCTTTAACGAAGGCTGCGTTTGATCACACGGTGCCCAGTGCGCTAGAGCATTTTCGCACTTAACAGCCTACTAGCCTAAATAAAAGTTTAAGTATGAAGAAAAAAAAACATCTCCTCCTTCTGCTTTTTGGACAAATCGATAAGTCTAGTGTCATGGGTGCAAACCCAGACTGTATGACACTAGACTTATCGATGGAGACAAGCAGGTGACGCCTCAAGGCAAAGTTACAGACCAAACCTGTGGAGAAGTGACCCCTTGTATTCACATCCACAGTGAGAATGTATGTTTTTCAAGGTATTTTTGAACAATAAAAACACAACGAGACAAACATAGTGGACCTTACCAGTAAAGTTATATTACAGGCAAGTTTAATGCAGAAGAACTGAACCTGGTCTGCAAAAAGTTCATTACAGATAGATCTACCTGAATTAAAGGCACACTTCGTAATCTTTCTGGCAGAGGATTGTCTCCATGGAGATGTTCTTGCATTGCCTTGAACGTTCCACAGAACAACTAATATCCATTTATTCAAATAAAGGAGTTTTTATTGTTCAAAAATACAGTGAAAAACATACATTCTTACTGCGTAACATTCCATTGAAAGCAATATTTCCATAGAGACAAGCAGGTGGCAGACTCTCCACCTGAAAAGTTACATAGTGCACCTTTAAATAGAAAGTGATCCAGTAAACTTCTAATGTAAGTTTATTTATAGACCATAATATTGCACTGTTAAAGCCAGATATTTTCAGAGTTTTGGTTTCTCTCTTCCATCTTTGTGCTTGTAGAAGTGGGAGGGCCCTGGATACGTTCCCTGTGCGTTTTGTTGAGTTTTAGCACAGATTTCTCTTTAAGCCCCATTAAAAGCATAAACACTGGAGCTGCCATAAGGACTGAGTGGGAGTCATCATCTGCTGTTTGCTGACAGCCACCGCACTACTCGTCCTTTTTGTCCAATCAATGGTTTGTGCCGTGTCGAAGCAAAATCAATGATAACCTTTCATTTGGATGTCATGAGGTCTGACCTAAGCAGAAACAAGCAATGATTTTACCTGGAAGCTCACATGTGAAATGGAATAAGCACCTGGCACAACCAATCAAAAATCACTAAGAAAACAGTGTATGTGTAGATTAGTGTTGCAAACAGGAGATAGTGGCTTTTTTGCAGAGTTGGGGAAATAATAAAACAAAAAACAAAAAAACTGGAAACCCAAAGATTAATACATACAATTGTGTGTTTATTTCTTTTAGTATATTATAAAAGGTAGTTTTCAAGGGGAGCTAAACAAACTGTCTGACTTTAAATGTCCTAGTACATTTTGTTTAGTTACAAAAAAAAAAAAATTACTGTACATTCTGCATTATGTAACAGGGCATATGAGAAACAGTCTTACCTTATCCTATATTTTGCATTAGTCACAGTATTGTCTTCACGCAAATAAAGAAGATAAGTTCAACTGTGAATGATCCCAAAGTCTGTATAACTTTTGTCCTGAGGGCTGTTACTCCCCTCAAACTGCCCTGACACAGGATCTGCTGACCCTACCTGACCGGTTATTATTATTGTATCTTACCTGCTCAATGTTGAATTCAATTGCCCTTCAGAGACAATTAAATTAAACTGATCAACTGATTGGTTGATTGATTGGTTGGTTAATAAGTAATACATGTGTTTGTAGCCTGCAGTGTTATGGATGTCGATGGTTCAAGTTTATATTTGTAGCACCTCTTTGATGTTTTAGTTGGTTTTATGTTTTGACGTCTTAAGATTTCATTACTCACCACTGACACTATCTGCTAAAATTCAGATATTGGGATGTCATGTGCTTATTTGTATATTTGTATTTGATTAAAAATCTTTGTATTAAATGTTATGTCCTTAGTAATTGTTTGAAGGATTTTGGACATGAATATCATTAAAACACACTATATTAACAATATTGGAGAATGTACTGCTACTGTAAACAGATTTTTACCTAGTGCCTGAGTCTCAAAGTGTGAGACAGTTCAGTTCTGGTACGGCCAGTTTTTAGACTTAGACAAGAAAGAGATCTTATATTAAAAGTTCCCGTATCAAAGTTCAACAAGCAAATGAGATATTCAGGCAGTCTCCCTTATAAAGACATTTTATACAGTGTTGTTTTCTTCTGACAGACAGCAATGGGTTTTAAATTCATCACCTGTTATGAAACGAAGGGCTGAGTGAAAGAGTGAATCTAAAGGTTTCAAAGTAGAGGCTGAAGTCTGAATGTAGATTATATCTCCGTAATCTAGTACAGAAAGAAAGGTTACTTGAACAATGTATTTTCTGTAATTCAAGGAGATACAAGATTTGGTGGCAGTTAGGGTTAGGGGGTACTCGAAGTTTGAGACAAAACTCAGGACAAAAACTTTTAATATAGGCTTTAAAACACTTTCCTAGAATATTCTCGATTAATGCATCTCTTTGAATTATAATGGGCTGTAGCTAATTCACTTTTTCCAATCAAAACAGGTAACCATGGCTGCAACTTAAACAAAGTAAATTATCGTTTTCTTTCAATAGTCCCGCTCCGTGTGTAATATTTCTATATGTATGTTAACGAATGTACAGCACAAAGGCGTGAGATGGAGCCATTAACACACGGACTCCAATAATGAGAGTCTGTGTGGAGAGGATTCACTGTGCAACATATGGAGGTGCCTTTGACTGTGAGGCTTTTAATTAGAAAAACTAACCAAGCAGAACGCACAATACTTTTACCTGTCATCGTGTTTCAGTGCACAAACACAGGCAGCACAGAGCTAAAACATCCCATAATATGCACATGAAAACTACTCACATATCTCCTCCACAGCTGACGATAATTTGATTTTTGAAAGATGATGCAATTACTAAAAGATCAATCGCTATGTATGAAATCAGCATATTATTTTAAGAAAGTTTGGAATTGTACTTAAACTTAGACTTATGCTTGGTTTTGAGGAACTAATTTAATCCAAAATATGAAAACTAAAATGCCAAATTCTCTCAAAATTCTTAACAAGATTTTCCATTCAACATTTACCCACAATGCTTTTCCAGTCAATGGTTGGTTGTGACTGGAAGGGCATCCAGTTGAAACCATCTCTACAGTGACTGGTATTGGTGAATTGGTAACTGCATTAGGCATGTCAATTAAAGGTGCACTGTGTAACTTTCTGGTGTGGGGTCTGCCACATGCTTGTCTCCATGCAGATGTACTCTCCACAGATCTGACTTGCAATTTGATTTTTTATTTTTTTATTTCATCTTTATTTATAAAGAGAGCCCAATGGGAATATCACACTCACTTTTTCATGAGCACCCTGTTAAAATACTGAAAAAAAAAACAAAACAAAAAACTGCATAGATCCATTTAAAACATTAAAACAGGAGCAGGTGTGATTATAAATGTTTATCACCAGATTATTTAAGTGATAATGTATCCAGTTTTGCATGTCCTTGAAATGTTTATTATTTTCAGGAGCAAAATAACCAAAAGCTTTTTTCCCATTTCAGTTCCGTTGCGGTCCAGTTTTTAGACATAGACAATCATGAGATCTTAAAAGTATTAAAAGTATAAAAGTTCAACAAACAGGCAGTCTGTTGTCGTAGTCCCTTATAAATACATTTTATACCGTGTTGTTTTTTTCTGACAGATAGCGATGGCCAACCTGCTTTTTCATAGAGTGAACAGTGATGGTTTTAAATTCATCACCTGTTATGAAACAAAGGGCTGAGTGAAAGAGTGGATCTAAGATTTGTAGAGGCTGAAGTCTGAATGTAGATTATATCTCCATAATCTAGCACAGACAGAAAGGTTGCTTGAAACGGCCTTGCCGTCTGATGTGAGTGTTCTCATTCAAAATACATGTTTTTTTTGTTTTGTTTTTTTTTCTTTTCATTTATATATTTATTTGAATTAGGACAATAATCACTCTGTCAGCAAGCAGCTTCATCATAAATATGACAGAGCTGAAAACCCAATGCTAGACTTAAAACCCACCTTTTCTCCCTGGCATTTAATACAAGCTAGACAGGATATCTTGGTGTTTTATTGTTCTTTTTATATATACTTTTTGTGAATCACTTTGGTCAGCTGAAGATGTTTTATATGTGCTATTTAAATAAATTGAATTGAAACTTCATTTGGAGCGAGCACCACAGCTACATTCATCCATTGTCCTAAGGCAGGTAAAACATTCTATTTGACGACAACAGACACGTTACAATTAGTAACTCTACATTTCTTAGTGTTTTTGGGCTTTAAAAAGTGGATTTGTTTACCTTCGATAACCCCACTCATGCCTGTTGCTTTCATCTGATCAGCTTAAATGTCACATTCTCCATGTTTTGTTTTTTTTTGTTGTTGTTTTTTTTCTCTCTCATCTCATTTTCTTGGGGGATAAAGCCTTGTGTTCGTCCTCTAAATGAACTTGTGCTTGTGTCAGCGCTGGCAGCCCAATTACAGACAAGCTCATCTCTCCTCAGGGCTCCACAGGGAGACAGACGCCGCATGTTTAACTGTTTCAATACAAGAGATGGTTCATTTAAACTCGAATCTCACTGAGCTAAATCAAAAGTGTCGTGATGCAGCTCTGGTGTCTTTCATCAAATGTGTTGCTCAAAGGTCCAAGGGCAGAAGCTGATTGGATTACGAAATTGCCATCAGTTTATTTCAAAATTAATTAGGATTGTTCCCAATTTCAATATAATAATACTGCAAATACTGTTTGTCCACTGATCCGAAGGTTGGCAGTTCGAATCCCGCTCTCGACATAAACATCATTGGTTGAGTGGTCAGATGCACTCACCCACAGGTTGGCAGTGCGATTTCAGCTCCCACAGATAAATGCTGTTGTTCTGTCCTTGGGCAAGATACTTAACTTACCCCTCCACCAGTATCTCCAAATGTGTGTGTGAATGGGTGAGTGATTCCTTGATGTAAAGCGCTTTAAGTGCCTTGAGGTGGAAAACTGCTATATAAAAATGGGACCATTTAAAAGAATCAGTAAAAGTAGGAAATATTGGACTTTACTATTACTTTACCACTTTAGTGTTCACATCTCTTGCCTCAGAGTGAAACTAAAACTAAAACTATCTAAAATAGTCTAAAACACCATATAACTTCAAGATAAAGTGGTGCATTTTTGTAGCAATAAAAACACATCGCCATGTGTTTAAAGCTATATTGTGAAGCATTCCAGGTCAAACAAGGACATTTCCATGGCGATAAGCATATAGTATAGATATATTTATTTAAATCCCTTCACCCTTAAGATTAGACCAGTATAGAGTAGCAGTACCGACCCCCAAAAGCACAGACATCTTCCCTGTCTACAAATGCACAAAGCACTTACCTTCTCCCACGTTTTTCTCAAACCTTTGTCTTCCGCCTGAAGCACAATGCTGCGCTGTGGTTGACTGAAGCTCACAGGTCTCTCAGATCCATCTATACTCAGGCATTAAAGGCACTCGATGAAAAAACACTTGTTGTCACCATTATATTATCCTAAGTAAATACAAAATGCTCAGTTTGGACAAGTTAATTCAGTATTCAAATCTAAAAAGCCTTTTCACCTCCATTGGTAAATATGTATTACACTCTGTTTCGAACAAACTCTGTGAACCAAAATTTCACAGTTCCATAAAGATCCTCGGCCTTTGCTCAGTCGGTCTTTTCTTTTCAAACCATCAGACAGTGGAATCAGCTCCAGACGGTCTGAAGTTGTCTGTAGATCTCAATAATTTCACTAGAAATTTGAAAAAGCACATCTTAGATAGATCAGGTGACAGAGCCTTCAACTGAAAAGCAAAGATGGGAGTATCGATATCAAAGTATCGAGATATACTGTATATATAGATACTGACTCAACGCAAATGTGGGTATCAATACTGTTATGCAAATATCAATACTGATTAGCATAAGCAAATGTTAAGGCTGACATATTAGGGCCATTTCTTCATAGTTGTGTGTCAAAGGACGTTCACCAGCAGCATTTTGGACTGATCCATCTGTGTCAGGTGTCCTCTTTATTCTTTAGAGTCTATTTGAAGCCCTTATATTTATTTATTTATTTATTTATTCATTTATTTAAATCACTTCAGCCTTAAGATTAGACCAGTATGGAGCATCGGTATCAACCCCCAAAAGCACTTGGTATTGTATCAATACCAAAAATTATGGTATCGCCCACGTCTACTGAAAAGTTACATAGTGTGCCTTTTAATACTATACTACTACTCCTACTACTACCACTACTACTACTACTACTACTACTACTAATAATAATAATAATAATAATAATAATAATAATAAAACACCTGTTCATGCATATGATGTGTATGTCTAGGATTGTTTTGTTTTTATTTTATTGTTTTTTTGCTGACTTATGTAATGAAGAAACCAAGTAGTAGCCGTAGTAGGTGTAACATTAAAACATTTGAAGATGTTTTAAAGTGAGGACAGATGGACTCTTGATTTCAACTCAGAGGATTGGTATGTTCAAATGTATCTGTAGGAGTAGGACAGGAGAGCGTTTGCGCTGAGAGAGCCAGAGTTAAAGGTGAAAGTGAACGAGAGCTGAGCAGGTGGTACCACTCAAAAGAGAGAGAGGACACTCCACTGAAACAGGAACAAGGATTCAACTTTACGACAAACATGAGGCGAGAGGGAGTCAAGTACCCGCTGCCACAAATACTACCACTGCTACTACTACTACTACCATAGGCTATGACTACTACACATCCCACAAGAATTCCAAAGTCAATAAAATCAACGCATGCTGTGACGGTAGCCCCAGAGCACTGTGGACATGGGTGCAGGAGAGGTAAGGATCTGTAGAAATCCATGAAAAGTGGGTTTTTCTGGGACACTGTAATAGTCTGGAGTGGTTTTCAGGTAATTAGACAAGTACTCACATGAACCTACTCAGATGCCGACCGCAGTAGCCTGAGAGTAACCCGCTCAAAATGCCTGCCAAATCCCGCTGTGTTGAGTGTAAACGAGCTGTTAAAAGGGGCAGTGTGTAAGCTTTCAGGTGGAGTGCCCCCATCTTAACCTGGATAATGCTAGACTGATATGTTCACCACTCTGAGTTGAGTTCTACACATTATCAGTCTGGGATGGCTCTTGCTGAAAGTGATTGGGAAAAGATGGACAGTCATGACGGATATTTGAATCTGATTGGCCAAAGCGTTACAACAGCAGAACAAAACAAAAAATCTAATTTTTGTTAAATCCAGTTGAGAGAAAAGCACAGACATTTTCCCTGTCTACAAATTCACAAAGCACTTACCTTCTGCACATTTTTCACAAACAAAATAATATGTACCATTGTAAAAGTAAATACAAGTAAATACAAAGTGCTCAATTTTGACAAGTCTCATGATATTGTGAACTTAGGAATATCACAAGAATTCATCTGGCCAAGTTACCACCACCTGCTTGTCTATGGAAATGGAACTGCTATGCCTGTAATGCTTTGGAAAGTAAATTAAGCATTTTGCACTCGTTTGGTCAAAGTGTTAATTGTGAATAACACTGGTCAACACCAAATTTATTGTTTAGGTTTTTTTAGCTGATTTAGGATAATTTTGATGTGCTGAATCCAAAAATCACATTGGTTTTGCTCAATCAGGTCAACTTTCTGAAATAAGCTACATATTTGTTTTTTGACGTTTTTGTTTACATGTACGGGTATTTTCACGTCATATGATGCAAAATTCTTTTATATTGCTCGCAAGAAATGAATTCTGAAGATTATGCATGTGCCAACTTATGACTAATTGTTTTTTTTTATATTACAAGTGAATAAAATAGCTTTGACTAGAAGATCTTGCAAAAATAAGCCTGACGTTTTCTGCTACATCTGCGGTGAATACGCCATTGTTCCTAACATGAATCTAGTCACAGGTTTCATAAAGTGTGCTTACCGTGCTTATTTTGGTATTAAACTTGGTGACCAGGATAAAGCTTGGGCGCCACACATGGTATGCAAGTCATGCACCGAGTATCTGCGTCAGTGGACCAAAGGCAAGAAGAGTTGTCTGAAGTTTGGAATTCCCATGGTTTGGAGGGAGCCAACAAACCATGTCACTGACTGCTACTTCTGCGCTATTGATGTGACTGGGATCACCAGAAAGAACCAAAGCAGCCTCAGGTATCCTGATCTTGAATCAGCACGTTGTCCTGTGGCTCACTGTGATAAAATTCCAGTACCTGTCTTTGGAGAACTTCCTGACATCAGTGACAAAGAATCCTCCAGTGTTCCAGAAGATTCCTCCAGTGTTCTTGTCTCCACAGAGACAAGATACTCTTCCCACTGCTACACATGAAGTTTGGCTTGATTAAACAGTTCACCAAAGCTCTAGAAAAGGATGGTGGCTGCTTTACTTACTTTTGCCATGCTTTTCCAGGATTAACCATAGAGAAGTTGAAAGCTGGCATCTTTGATGGTCCTCAAATCTGTCAGCTCATCAGAGATCCTGACTTTGAAAACTCAATGAACGAAGTGGAACTGGAAGCATGGAAATCTTTTGTTCTGGTCGTGAAGAACTTTATTTGCAACACCAAGGCCAGGAACTATGCAGAACTTGTCACCAATATGCTGACAATCTGCTTTCAGAAGCCTTGGATGCAACATGAGCATCAAAATGCATTACTTATTGTCACATATGGATCGGTTTCCTGAGAATCTGGGATCAATGAGTGATGAGCAGGGGGAGAGATTCCATCAGGACATAAAAAAGCTGGAGACCAAGTATCAGGGACGCTGTGATGCAGTCATGATGGCTGATTACTGTTGGACTCTGAAGAGAGACATCTCTGCTGCTGAGCATTCGAGGGGTTTGAAGATATGGAAGTTCATGCCCTGAATTTTGCACAATGACGACATAATGTTCAATTTACATGTACTTACCTTTATTCAATTTACAGAAATTGAAGTTTGTAACATTTAATTAATACATTCTGTTAGAAAACAATTTTTTGGATGAGAAATATTAACGAAAATCAACTGATAATGTCATAAAAATGTAATCAATTTAGTCAGAAGATCGGATTTTTCAAAATCAAATTAGCATAATAACCTGACCTGATTGAGAAAAATGGATGTCATTTTTGGATTCAGCGGTGCAAAATGGTCCTAATTCAGTTGAAAAAACATAAACAACTTACAAGTTCTTTTTTGTAACCCAGTGTAACTGTCAAAATCCATCCATCCCTTTTCTTCCGCTTATCTGGGGCCGGGTCGTGGGGGCAGCAGTCTCAGCAGGGACTCCAAGACTTCCCTCACACCAGACATGCCCACCCCCCGCTCCCCTGCAGGTGCCCCAAGGTGTTCCCAGGCCACCCGAGAGACATAGTCCCTCCAGCATGTCCTGGGTCTTTCCCGGAGCCTTCTCCCGGTGGAGGAGCAGTGGCTCTACTCCGAGCTCCTCCCGTGTGACCGAGTTCCTCACCCTATCTCTAAGGGACCGCCCAGCCACCCTGCAGAGGAAACTCGACCACTTGTATGCGCTATCTTGTCCTTTCGGTCATTACCCAAAGCTCA